>JAJLTU010000032.1:0-157895 GCA_030568295.1 Myxozyma neotropica
GAGTTGTGAAAGAATATAAACACCTTCACACCTTCATCAAAATCAATACTTCCCTATTATAATAGTGTTATACTAAATGTCGGCTGCGCGAACCATTTTAAGACTACGAAATTCCTGCGATAATCGAAGAGCAAGATTTAAAGCGTTCTGTTAAACAAATTGTATATTGAAATATTTTGGAGAAACCACTGGTGATGAAGGACCTAATTAGCAAAGCCGAAAGCGATCAAGAGCAAATTTGATCTCATTATTGTGCTCACCGAAAGTTTTCATGAGATCGAAGACACGGTTAAAATTTACAGAAACGATATTTGAGGTGTGATTGAATATCGCTAGGTATCTCTGAGAATGAAGGTAGATGGTTGGAGATTGGCCTTAGTGCGGAGAAGATGTGTTGGAGAGCAGGATTAGAGTCCCAAGTGTTTGAGCAGGCAGAGTCGGGGAGTGCTGCTTTAGATGAGGAAGCTGCGAGAACTACAACATGAAGTACTTGAGCAGCCCAGAATTGATTCAAGAGAGCTTGCCACTTTGGTATTGAGCATCAAGCAGCACAAGATCACATTCATTCAATTACAGTCAGGCGAGTTGAATAACAAAAGTGTGGTATGCAGATGCAGATGGCGAGCACACAACGAGGGCCGCGTTGGCCGGGCAACAGGCAATCCGCGCTGAAATGAATTGAAACCGGTTCGCATTAAGGTTGGGCAGCGCAGAGGTGACGTCAGAGGCTGGCTGCTGAGGCGCCGACGACACGTGCGGCGGATGTCGCTCTGAGCAGTTCCGGCGTGTTCATAGGATGAACAAGGGCATGGGCGATAGAGGGAGATAGATGCCTGGAAGGAGGACGAAGAAGCTCGAGGTTGGAGTCGTCCAGCTTCAGTCAAGATTTGTGGGTAATAGTCGTTGAATTCACTTTATTCGTTTCGTCTATTCGTCTATTCGTCTATTCGACTATTCGACTACTCGACTACTCGAGTGGCAGAGCAACCCTCTCTCGGAATCGCCCTGCTCTTCTTCACTCTTCACACTCGCCCGGTCTCGCATTATCACAACCGGGCTCATGTGCCAGGCACGACTTGCGCTCATCAACCCACCGCACTCGTCGAGTAATGGGCTGGCGCGGGTTCAGGCGAGCCTGCGGCTGGTTGTGCGCTGCTGCTGCTGCTGCTCCCCCGGCCTTGCTAGCCACCGATGTAGACCTGCTAATGTAATTGGCCATTGGTCGCCCACTGCTCGATTGGCTATTATCTGGCATAATCTTTTCTAAATCAAGTCTGAGCGGCGCTCAGAAACCTTTGCGCGCAAAACCGGTCCCAGCATCGCCGGTTCAGGCGTGCGGCAGCCCACGCGTCGAGGCCGCCTGCCGCGACCGTACCGTCCATTTTCTCCGGCCCCAGCCCTGCTTCTCACTCGGCCGCCGGCTCTCCTTGTTTGATTTCCTCGCTGTCTTTTGTGTCTTCAGTTCAATTGACCCTCGCCTCTTCCTCTCTTCCTCCTTCTCCCTCTCCCTCTCTTCCCACCGTCTAGCCATGCCTCCACTCGTTGTCTCCGCCTCCCCGCCGCCCGCGACTCGCCCCGACGCCGACACTGAGCACCAGGACACCGGGCAGCCCGAACAGAAGCAGCAGCAGCAGCAACAACAACAACAGCAGCCTCCTGTAGTCTCCTATGCCGCCTCTGATCCGGCTCCAGAAGCTCAGCAGCAGCAACACCAGCAAGAAGTATACACAAACCACGAACAACTGAAGGAGCAAGAACAAGAACTCGAATCCCCGTTAGACCCCCTCGACGCTACCGCCGAGCACTTCATCGATCCAACGTCCCAGTATCGCGAAGCAGAGCCGATCCTCGCAATCTCCGTCACCAACGTAAGTAGTCTATCTTGCCTGGATCATATTCTTATACTGATTTCTGTATGCCTAGCTACCTTACGTCGTACGCTGGCAGGAACTCAAAGATCTCGTCAAAGAAATCATTCCTGCTTCAGCTATTGTCCGTTCTGAAGTCTTTACTCTCGACGATAATAATAAGCGCTCGCAAGGATCTGGTTCTATCATCGTCCGCGGCCGCGACAATGCTGCCAAATGTGTCGGTAAATTCCTCCCCTTGTTCGATTCTAAATATATCTTTCTTCTCACTCGAAATAGAAGCTCTAAGTGGATACGAATGGCACGGTCGTCTGCTTGCTGCTACGATCGTCCCTGCAATGGCGTATTATCACCCCTTGGCTCCTAATCCTGCTGCTGCCTCCTATGCTCTCTTTCAATCACGAAACCGCGTTTCTTCGCCCGCTTCGCTCCAGCTAGCTGCCGCTGCTGCTGCTGCCGCTCAGTACGGGATCATGCCTTACCAGATTCCACAACCTTATCAGGAATACTATGATCCTGCGATGCAGTATGGCCTTCCTTCTATGCAAAATCCTTACTACACTCCTCCTCCTATTCATCAGCAGCAGCAGCAACAACAGGCATTGCAGCTTCAGCAACTTCCTCAAAGCAATCACTACCAGCGCCGCAGTCATAGTCACGGTGGCAGCAACAATATGCAGCCTCAACCGATTGACAAGCGGAAAGTCTTCATCGGAAATATCCCATTCACTACTCAATGGCGCGATCTTAAAGATTTTATCCAGACGGCCGGTAAAATCGTCCGCGTGGACATTATAATGAATGATGAGAATCAATCTCGCGGATTTGCGATTGCGGTATTTGCTTCTGATGAAGATGCTCAGCATGCGATCGATTCGTTTGATGGGCAAGAATTTGAAGGACGCGTGCTCACAGTCAGACTTGATCGATTCCCCGATACCAGACCGTCTCCTGCAAACGTAGCATATTACGCTACATCTGCATCATCTTCTGCGTTGACTTCGAGTTCCTCCAGCGATTCATCGCCTGGATCAAAGAATTATACTACTACTTCTGCGCCTGCTAATGGATCAAATGGATTTGCTAACGGCAGTAGCCACAAAAAGTTTCAAAAGTATGCTAGTAATAGCAATAGTAATGGAGGCAGCCAATCAAATAGCTACGGTTCTCCAGGGCCGCAATACTACTCTCCGCAGTATACTCCTGATATTGTTAGTACCAGTACTGGTGGCGGTTCCTGGCCTGCTCAATCGCCGGCCTCTGCAGCGGCAGCAGCTGCTGCTTACTGGAGTGCCGCTCAGCAGCAGGCAGCTGTGGCGGCTCAATTTCAGCAGGCAGCGATGCCACCCGGGTATGCTGCCGCGATGCAGAATCAGTTTCAGGGAATGTCATTGATGCCATCACCTGCTGCTGCCGTTGCCGCGATTTCGGCGCATAACGCCAGGTTTGGTGCACAGCAGCAATTGCAGCAGTCGTATCCTGCGCAGATGGTTCCGGCTTATGGAATGCCATCTGCCACGACCGTGGCCGCTCCTCCACCGCAGCATTTACAAGGAGCTGTCCCACCACCACCACCTCCTCCTCCTCCTGCGCAGCAAGCGGCGCCTAGTATGCAGTAACTGTCATGTATGTGCTTATTATTGTTGAATTTGCAATTGCTACTGCGTCACTTATTATTATATTCGGAAAAGGTTTTGTTTTTTTGTTGTCTTGTTTGCGCTTGCTTTTATATGTTTGGGTAGATAGAATCTCGGAGTTTTCTTTTTTTATCTTTCGATTCTTATTATTTGTATGTTCGTTTGTCTATTAAAATTTATTACTATTATTTTTATTATTTTACTTATTTGCATAGGAATTGTACAAGCTCTTGTCCATTTTTAGTACTTCCTTTTGCTATTCTCTATATTTTAATTCTCTGACGACGATCGTTCACATATAACGAGCGATTTGCTGCTGCGCAAGACAAGAAGAAGATACTTATTTCGTTGTATATGTTACAAATTTGTTCTTATTTTTTTATAATAACTATTTCAAAATTAAATTAAAAAACTTCCCTAATTTATAGCGAAAACTGCCCGCTGGTTTTAATCCAATTCAAAAGCCTGGTTCGTGTTTACTAACGCAGCGCACAAACCCCACTGACATCAGCCACGTGTTTCATCCTTTCGGCTGCTCCAAATCGGATTCGCTTGACTTGAAACGTGCAACCATGTCGCCGATTGGGGCAACGCTACTTAAATAAGGATTAAAATCTCCGTATTCGGCAACTTTTGTAAGGCGGCCATTTTTGCTGTATTATTTGATTCGGTGGAATCGCAGAATCTACTGTTTTTTCCTTTTCAATTAAGTGAATTACTTATCACGGGACATGCGTCCAGTTCTGCTTTTGTTATCTACCCCTCAGCACGTCTGCCCCCCACAGAAGTACAAACCCCATTAGCTTACGGTTGCGATTTTAAACTCTAATTTGATTATCTCCGAGATTATAGCCGAGGTAGTAAATATAGTCACTCCGCAATTGATGATTAAATATTGAAGGAGGGTGGATTGATTGTAGCTTACTTTTCAGATTTTTTGATTAGAAAAGAAGAAGAGAGAAAACGTGAGATCGTCGATCGAGTTGCAAGCAGCACGCGATGAAAGCAGCCCAACAAGCTACGCCAGAAGAGCGAGTCATACTGATAACCTTTTCTGGCTCTACCGGCTATCTCTACGCCAATTATAAATACTCGAGTCTACCTAACAGATCCGTCGATTGTTAGAAGGAGTTACTCAAGCTCCCCATTCAACTGAGTTTTGAGAAATGACGGACTTTGGTATTAATACGCTTTTTGGAGTTGAGGGGATGATTTGCGTCGTCACAGGCGGTGGTACCGGTATGTCCTTTGCATTGTCTTGATAAATCACGACGAGCATTAGTATTTGTCATTGCAGTCAATAATGCTGACGGCCAATTATGATTGTTCATAGGAATTGGATTGATGATGTCCACCGCTCTCGAAAACAATGGCGCAAAAGTATACATCTTAGGTCGCCGTCTTGAAGTTCTTGAAAACGCAGCGAAATTATATGCCAAACACGATAATATGATTCCTATTCAATGCGATGTTACAAGCAAGCCTGATTTGATCCGAGCTACGAAGACAATTAAAGAAGCCGATGGAAAGGTCGACTTACTTGTTGTAAATTCTGGTGTGATGTCCGAGATTTTGAATGATTTCACACCCGAGATTAAAGCTGATCCAAAGAAATTATCTGAATTTTGGTTAAATAAATCTCAAGAATCTTGGGATAAAACATTCTCTGTCAACGTTACTTCTGTATTTTTTACTACAGTTGCATTTTTGGAATTGCTTGATGCTAGCAATCAGGCTAGAACAAAGAGTGGACAACTTGAAAAGCCAACCGCGCAAGTTGTCGTTACTTCTTCAATCGGAGGATTTATGCGGGTAACTCCATTCGCATTTACTTATAATGCTTCAAAAGCGGCTTGTACTCATTTGGCTAAAATGCTGGCTACATTCTTCGTTGATTATGATATTCGCGTTAACATCATCACTCCGGGAATGTATCCTTCTGCTATGACTGGAAAAATGGATGAGCAGGATAATAAAGTTCAACTCCAACCGTTCCCGGCCTCTGTTATCCCTTTGAAGAGAGCAGGTGCGGAAGAAGAGATGGGTGGTGCGATTTTGTACTTGGCTAGTCGGGCTGGTGGATATAATACTGGCTCTGTGCTGGTCACTGATGGTGGACGATTGTCCATCTTCCCTAGCACCTATTAGCTTGTCATGTGAGTATTATTATTGATTTCAACTTTGTCTTATCTTGACTCTTATTATTATGCCATATCATTTCACTAGTTATTAAAATCAAACCAAAACTTTCAAAACTCCAAAAATCATGTCATATCAGTATAAAATCCATTTTCAGAGCAAAGAATACTAAACTGCAAGAAGCAAGAATGCAATCCAATTTGAAACTTAAACGCTCAAGCCACTAATAAAGAAATAAAGACAAAAAAGATGATGATGAGAACGCAATTACATTCCATAACTAGTAGTATGTTGCGGCATCTGAGGTCGACCCATAAATCCAGTGGGTGCTTGCATATCCTGCTGCGTATTACCTGTTTGTAAATGCTGATGATATTCCTGAAACCAAGGATGCTTCAACGCATCTCTTGCAGAAATTCTATTCTCTGGACGAAGTTGAAGTAATGAGCATAATAAATCGAGACCTAAATGATCAATCTGTGGTAGAATCGCATGCATGTCTTGTGGCGGGTAGACAGAGAAATTTGGTCTGTAATTTGGAAGTTGAGAAATTCCGGGCCAGGTTCGTTCGGATGGGGTTCCCATTAATCTGAAGATCTTCTGAAGTTGATCTTCGTTTGTTGTTCCCGGAAAGAGTGGACGGCCAGTATACATTTCAGCCATAATACAACCCACGGACCACATATCGATCGAAGTTGAGTACGTGCGAGAACCCAATAAAACATCCGGAGCGCGATACCACAGCGTGACAACTTCGTTTGAAAACGTATTAACGGGGATACCGAACGCTCTCGCGAGTCCAAAATCTCCAAGTTTAAGTTGTCCCTTACTGCTAATCAGCAAATTCTGAGGTTTTAAATCACGATGTAGAACTCGGTTATCATGGCAAAAAGCAATTCCAATCAAAAGTTGGTACGTGAATGACTTAATGGTAGCATATTCTAAAGCACCATGATCACCTCTTGAATCCATATAATTTTTTAAATCTCGATCCATATGTTCGAATACCAAATTTAACTTATTTTCAGTGTGAATAACGTCATATAGCGCAACGATGTTTTCATGCTTGAGTTCCTTCATAAGAGAGATTTCCCGGATGGCGGTTGAAGGGGTACCTTCTTCGCTGTCGAGATTGATTTCTTTCATGGCGACGAGTTCGCCGGTGGCGCGGTTTCGACCTTTGTAGACTGTCGCATAGGTTCCTTCGCCTAGTTTTTCGAGTCTGCGCAAAAAGTTGAAATTTAGTAATGTATAGACAATGCAAAGAGAGGGAAAAAAGGAACAGAATAACATACTGTTGATACTGAGATGTGCTACCCGACATAGTTACTTATTACCAAAGACGGACGAGAAATAAAAGCTTTTCTTCAAGGAGAGCAGGCAAAATTCAATCAAAATAGCTTGATCGACCTTGATGCTGTTCTGTGCTGAGATGCTATGTACAGAGTTGATATATTTCTCTATCTCAATTGCAACCTTGGAAGTATAGAGGGCAGGCCGCTGGGATGATTTTGAGATGAGATTGCAAGGTCGGCGGCGGTGAACGTGGTTGAGTACAGCTGGCTGACAGGGGCTGCAACCTAAAAAGCTCTTTATTTCAATATTTTTCTCTCCAATCGCTGAACAACAAATTTTATCATCTGATCATGAATGCAGTAGCAGTCGTTTGTTGCTAATTTTTAATATATTTATAGTAAAATATTTCTAAAATATTTCAGGAGAGTTGATTTTAGCAGAGATCGTAAGTCAAACCTTTTCCGTCTGGACACTCGACGATCTTGACAATGAGAGTCTTGTAAAGTACTGAATAACATCATTTGAGTAATACATGAGTTATAATTTTATTTTACAATTTTAAGAAAAAAATAAAGGACCGGTTAAACTCTGAAAAATTCGTTAGGTTGCAATTGACGGTAGATTTTTGATCATAAGTTTCATGCTCGCCCACCCTCAGAACAAGTTTGGACTTACGATATCCTATTTACTGTCATCATAGATCGATTACATACTGTACTTGAGTTTGTCACAAATGATGATAGCTGTATTCTGAAATACTGCTTGTGTACCGAATCACTATGTTTAATAAATATAAAATAAATATATACTTCCAGTATACCGAATCAATAACAAATATAGCCAACCATAAATTACATAACCGCAAACTAATACAAATTAAATCTTTCCATAAAAACGCCAAACCCGTCTTCTTTTCTCTATCGAAATATAAATAGATAAAATCTAATACATCTACCTCATATGCCATACACCGAAGCAGGTGGTGGCACTTGTGATGGTCCCCTTAATTCCGAAGGGGACGAAGTTAGATCTTGCGAATTCGTCCTCGGAAGTCCAGGAGCAGAAAAATAATTATATCCCACAAACCAAGCATGACCTAAAGCATCTCTTGCAGATATCCGATTCTCTGGCTTAAGTTGCAAAAGTAAGCAAAGTAAATCCAAAGCCGAGCGTTCAATTTGGGGAAATATAGCATGTAAATCCTGCGGCGGGTAAATAGGGAAATTCGGCTTGTAATTTGGAAGTGGAGAAATTCCGGGCCAGGTTCGTTCGGATGGGGTTCCCATTAATCTGAAGATCTTCTGAAGTTGATCTTCGTTTGTTGTTCCCGGAAAGAGTGGACGGCCAGTATACATTTCAGCCATAATACAACCCACGGACCACATATCGATCGAAGTTGAGTACGTGCGAGAACCCAATAAAACATCCGGAGCGCGATACCATAACGTTACGACTTCATTTGAAAAAGTATTAACAGGGATACCAAACGCTCTCGCGAGTCCAAAATCAGCGAGCTTGAGTTGACCTTTATTATTGATGAGCAGATTTTGAGGTTTCAAATCACGGTGTAGAACTCGACTTTCATGACAAAATGCAATTCCTAGTAAAAGTTGTTGCATGAACGACTTTACCGTATGCTGATCTAAAGCACCATGATCTCCCTTTGAATCCATATACTTTTTCAAATCTTTATCCATATATTCAAATACCAAATTTAATTTATTTTCAGTATGAATGACATCGTATAGCGAGACTATGTTGTTGTGCTTGAGTTCTTTCATGAGAGAAATTTCGCGAATGGCAGTGGAAGGTGTACCTTCTTCGCTGTCGAGATTGATTTCCTTGAGGGCGACTAATTCACCCGTTGCGCGATTACGACCTTTGTAGACTGTGGCATAGGTTCCTTCGCCTAATTTGTCTAATCTGCAGAAAACGATCGTTAAGCAAAGAAAAGGAAAAAGAAGAGGAAGTTGACCACTTACTGCTGATATTGCGATGAGCTTCCAGACATTCTGCGAGCCGGTGACTGGGCTTGCGAAATCTAGAAAAAGTCAATACACAGCTCCCGCATGAAAAGAAATCTCATTAAAATCAGAGCACGAACATCTTCGGTATGCAATACGGTCTCGATCTGCCTTGGTTGATAACCCAGGCGGGTACTGCGGGGAACGTGATCAGTGCCGGTACTGTGCGGCGGAGGATTCTGAGTGACAGTGGCGGATGACGATGAATTCTGCTGAGTGATAGTCTCAGCTGAAGAAGAATATCCTTCGCCGGCCGTAGCTTTGGATGTGGAGGAGGGGGAGGAGGAAGGAGGCTGGATCTCCGTGTTGGATGCCAGAGTGGATCAGGTGAATATTTCAGTCTTCGATGAAAATGGTCAGTGGGCGTTCTAAGTTTGAAGTCACGCTTAGACTCGATCTAACGACCGCGCTTGACTTGGAAACTGCTGAATCTATGCGTAATTTAGTAGGCGCGTCGCAGCGAGTAGACAGATTTGAGGATATCTGTATTAGTTATAAGTAATTGCATGCTCTGGCAGTGACAGCGGAGTAATTGTAAAGACAAAGGGGCTTGTGTAGATCACGTGTGGGGGTGGCGGCGAGCGCGAAACAATCTTCCGGATGAGTTAAGAACTTGCAGCGGGTTGTGTGGCCGCGAGGATTATCGGCAGTTGCGGCATGATTTTAGATCTGCAGAATTAAGACATCGACGATGGGAGCTGTTTTGGCGAGCATGGCTGCGTAGATGATCAGCAGCAGCAGCACAAACGTGTAAACAGCGCGAGGAAAGAGACGACGAGCGGACTACTTGTCCGACGGTGTTCGCGCTCATTTGAATACACCGCCTCGAGGACAATGTGGGGTCTTAAAGCACCTATCGCCATAATATCGAGCACTGCTTTGCTGCGTTGCTGCTTTGACTGCGCCCACAGCCTGAGCTCTGGCCTGGCATACTATGCGCATGAATGCGAATATTACTACTAGTTGGCTCTGCAAACAATACAGACATCTATAAATATCGCATTCACACATCAAGGAACAACCAAGCCCGAGCAAGACGAAGCGCGCGCGATGTCCCAACCCGTGGCGGTGCATGTGACCGTGGCCGCGGCGGGCCAGGTGACCGCGAAACGCCGCTCGCGCGATTGGGCGAATCTCTTTTCTTCTCGCCCTACGACTGAGCTCGTTCCGTCCTTCTTCGCCATCCGCATTCACCGTTGCTCCTTCTGCTGCGCATCCTCTCTAGCATATGTCTCTCTGAAATGCCTCCTAGACTCAAGGACCCGTTCCTGTCCCTCGCGCCCGACCGCATCGCCTCACTCGACGCGTCCGACGAGGAAAACCTCTTCTCCATCTGGACTGTCTTCTCCAAATGTGCGGAGAACCTCGAGAACGGCCGCCGCCTGGAAAACCTCTCGTGGCGGCTATGGAACAGAGACCACAACACCGCCTTTCTGCCCGAGCTCTCGTCCTCGGTCGACTCTGTGACCTCGGTGCCGCAGCTCCCCGACCAGTCTCTGCAGACGCGAAATCATTCGAAATCAGATACCGCCGAACGCTTTCATCGCGTTATGGAGTCCATCAGCAGTGACGACCTGGACTGGCATAAGCTGAGGCAGAAACCACTCCCTCATGTGCCGGTACAGCAGAATACGGTTGTTGCTGCTGCCACTACTGCTCGACCTCCTGCATCTTCTCCTTCCGCCGTAAGCAAGTCTCTCGGCCGGCTGCATCTCGAAGACGGCCATGAGCTGCCCATGAGCTACTCTGACGACAGTGACTCCGGCAAGGACGGCTCTCATGCAGACGCTGCCGACTACAACGACGAAAACGACGAAGAATATGGTGGCCAACTACACCGAGTTGCACCCTCGACCACCAGCATTGTACGGGGCTTTTCGCCCTCCGCAATCTCGGTTCATTCTGTTCGCAGCGAGCTTTTCATGACCGCCCCTCGCTCGCAGCCAGCCATCTCGACGGGCACTTCGAATCATAATAATATTAATATCAGTAATTCAAATTCATCGGGGTTCAGAGCGAGAGGAGCAGCCGCCAGATCTGCGGCAAGTTCTTCGATCAACAACTCCCCTTCCCTAGCTGGAAAGAACAAGAAGATGTTCTTTATAGAGTCATCGCCTAGTGAGTCTGATGGGTTTGGCGAAAGTATATCACCAGCAGGAAACGGATCTCTGACAAATCACATCCACGGCTTAAGCAATAATAACAGCAATAGCAACACTAGTAACTTATCATCATCGCTTCGAAGCTCATTCACTGCGAAACGGCCAGCTATTGCACCTTTGACATCCGCTAATGATATGAATCAGCAACAGCAGCAACCACTGTCGACGAGCAGCGTCGCTCGAAAGCGTGCGTCATTTAAAGACGAAATCACGACTATCCCGTCTTCTGGAGAAATTGAAGAAGATGACGAGGATGATGACGACGAGGACGACGATGACGATGATGACGATGATGACGATGATATTTCTGAATCGGCCATCGATGATGCTGATTCTGACTGGGATTCTGTTGAAGATGAAGGACCATCTAGTTTTGATGAGAGCTCCTTTTTTGTGCGCGAGAGGCCTCTGCCGTCGATCCCTAGTCGGAGATCATTATTGTCATCGCTGCTTGGTGGAGAAGATGACGGAAGACAGGAACATTTATTATCTTCGCGATCATCACCTGCGTTGTCGATGGCTAATCAAAAGCAACAGCAGAGAATGCAACAGCAACAACAATTGCAGCAACAGAGAATGCAGCGGCGGGCGACGACTATGGCCGCAATCGTGAATGATACGAATGTATCGCGTCTACCTCTCGCAGAAGCCAACGAATCTGCAGCTACTTCCGGTAGCTCTGTAGAGAGTACAGACGAGCCAACGAGAACTCCTAGTCGAATCAGCGGCAGCGGTAATGGTGTTCCAGTCCCTAGTGCTCCAAAAGCAGTAGTGACCAACCTCTTCACAAACGCGAACGTTCAAGCAATGCCAACTCTCTCACCACGCAGTACCCGCCGCAACATGCTCGCGACCGAGCTCTCAGAAAGTTTGCGACGTAATTTACTATGGGAAAGACAGCAAAAGACAGTTGCGACAGCAGCAGCAGCTCTGAAGCGACGACATACCTCTCATGATGTATCGCATTTAACTGCATATCCTGAGCCATATTCGAATGGACCACTTCCTGAGCAGAGAGATGGATCTGGAGCCGAGAGTTTTGATGATAAGGAGTTTGATAATACGGAGTTTGGGTACCATGCCCGGGGATGGTAGAGCCAAAGTATTGAAATGCAGCATGTTTTCGTCTGTAGTTTCTTCCTCTTTTTTGATATTTTATTTGCAATATGAATTGCGGATTAATTTGATTTGGTTTATTGCATTGAACGTGATTGAGGACATCAAAAAAAGAATTCGGGTTGCTTAATTTTCCTTGTTGTTTCAACTTTTATCATTATTTTTATATGTTGACTCGGATTTTTTGTACGGTCAATTTGTTGGCGCATGCATGCATACTTTTTTCTTTTCAAATTCTTATTTATGTTTTCCTTGTTTATTATATTTTTTTATTTGATTTTCGTTATAGGATGGTTACTGTTTTTGTGAGATTTTTATCGAGAGAAAAGTTACAGTGAAGCGACGTGCGGATGGGCCATATATATATATTTGCTAGAATTAATATGTTTGAACTCGTGATAGCGATCAGACGGAAGTGTATGATATTAAATATCTTGATTTATAAACATAATTATATTATGATATAGAAATGATTTCGTGCACGTATGATCAATCGTATTGTCGAAGGTCTCAGACGCCTTCCATAATAAATGGTGGTACACAAATGTGAGAGCAACTTCAACTACTTGAAATTATTGTATTGTGGCAGCAGCTCACGCCAGTAACAACAGAGTAAGCAGTGCTAAAATCCCGAACGAAATACATTAAAAGTAGCAATAAATTTTATTGATTAAAATTATAACACGGTTTTTATTTATTTGTAACATTCTGCGACCTCACGCGGAGTAGATGCCTTCGTGTCACCCAATGACGCATGCTCTATTAATTAACCAGCCATCTTTCACTTAAAAAATAGTCCAGGGGCTGGCGCATTTGATATTCCAATACTCCATTCACGATCTTTCTATCAAACAACCACAATAACGAGAGCCAATATCCTGAGGCAACAAATGGATGCCGACCACTCATCAACCGCAGTATGCTGCGATACTCGCCACACAGCGCGCAAGGGCCGATTCTCGTGGGTTAGAAAGCTAGTCTCGACTCGAGCACACACCAAAGCATTATCACCACAATCGACTCCCGGATCTTCACAATCCTCACTTGATCAGCAGAATAGTCATAATACTCGTCGTGCTCGTGCGTATGATCATTATCATCATCCAACGCCTTCAGACGTGGCTTTAAGTCCAACGCCGACGACATCTTCATCGCTTGCTCCGCTTTATCACTATCGTTCTCAAGCTATTGATGGCGAAACTATACAAAGTCCATCTACTAGGGCCTCTTCGATGAGTGGGCGAAGTAAGGGTGCTTTAGGACGAAGAAATAGTACTGATAGTGTGGGAAGCAGCAGTACGGGAGCTTATAGCATGGGAAGTAATTACGTCTTTAGCAATGTCTTTGGAGAGAGTTCTGTACAGTGGCCACCGATGGGCAGCAGCAGTAGTAGCACCAAACAGTACCAGTATCAACAGCATCAGCAGCGGTCGTTGCTTACGCCATCGATTACTACTACGACGACAGTATCGACGACGACAACTGCTGGAAGTGCAGCCCGGTCTCCATCACCATTATCCTCATCCTCTTCGACTAACAATACGATTTCATCATCTCTGATGACAGTACCTCCTCTTGTTCCAGCACTAATTAACGCCCAAGGGCGACATACTTATGATACTGCATCAGTAGTCACGCTAGCGAGCTCATCTAAGCGGCGACGGAAGAGCGTCGATACTAATGCGAGTACGAGGGCACTTGCGCCTGAGAGTTTGTTTGGCGGGAGCATAGAGTCTTTGCCATTGGCGATCGCAGGGAGTATGAGTCGGTCGCGGTGGGCTGTGCGGTCGAGGGACGACGATAGTGAGGTCGAGAGTGCGAGCGACGAGGAAGGCAGCGGGGGTGAGGGCGGCCGGGAGGATGAGGAGGAAGAGCCGAGGCTGGACGCAGGCGAAGGCGACAGACGATGCGACGAAGAGAATGAACGTGGACGATCATTCTAGACCCAATAGTGCCTTTTAATAAGCAAAATACAACAATGTTTATGCGGCTACTGTGGATTGTATTCCAAGACAACTAGTGATAAAAGTGATTGCCGTCTATCCCAATCGGGAAGGCGTAAATAGCGGCTCTAGGGCTAGGGCGCGCTCTAGGTCAACATTCCATCCCTGCCTCGCTCTTCGCTGCCCGGCCCGAGTTTGAGCGATTCTCACCAATTCTACGTTTGCGACACACCCAACTCTCTTAGTCGCTCTCTTCCTGCAACCACGCTGCGCCGTCCGAAAGACCAGCGGCTTCCGTGGACACCGCCAAAAAGAGCTCGCCCGCTGCTGTTGCCGCTCGCGCTGCTCCTGCTTTGCCGTCTGCTCGCCGACTTAGTCAGAGAGTGTCCGCTGCACAAAACCGCATCCAAGCGTGAAAGATCCTACCGGAAACGCGTCTTGATCAGCTTTTTCGCGGCTGCTGTCGCGATCTTGTGTGCCGCTGCTTCTAATATGAGTTCAAATCTACTGTCGTCCGAGCCGAGGAGGCAGAGGACTTCCTCCGTATCAACATCAACCTCAATTACATCATCAACAACAAAACCGACCTCAAATGGACCACTCCGTCGTTTACGTGCCCGAGCCCAAACCTCTCAGCAAAACTTTTCTGAGATCGAACTCCGCACAATCGCAGACCGTATCCTCTTCCGCACCGCTGTTGAGGATCCTGTTACGCGTACGCCGCTATTCATCCTCAACTCGACTGCATTACCTTCCCCTCGCGACGTGTCCTATAATCTCCTCCTTCCTCATCTTCTGGCTGCCGTTTCCAATCTCGATTACTCGATTGTTTTCTTTGCTGGTGGTGCTCATCACCGCCCAACGTGGGCGTGGATGATTCACACATATTCATCCCTCGATCGCGAACTTCGCAAGCGTCTTAAGCGTCTTTATATCGTTCATGAGAATTGGTGGGTACGCACAATCATGGAGATGGTTGCTGGCACTGTTTCTGGGAAATTTCGGAAAAAGGCTGTTCATGGTATGTCCTCTTGTTTACTTGATTGTTTTTGTTTTGACTGCTGACTTGTAAATGCAAATAGTTGCAAACCTCTCTTCGCTAGCGCAGCACATCGATATCCGCTTCCTGTCAATCCCTCTTGCAGTCTACGCGCATGATCGTAAGCTTGAGCCTTCAATTGAGGTGATTTCACCCCATGAAGCCCTTTTTGCTCGCGATCTTCCTTCCGGCGATGTCATCCCCCTTTTCTGGCGCGAGTGTATTGCTTACCTCTCCGTCGAGGGTGTGTATGCTGAGGGTATCTTCCGCGTTTCTCCCCGCGCTGACGATCTCGACATCCTTCGCGAAGCTTTCGATCGATGCCAACTTGTCGATTTGCATGACTATTCCCCACACGTTGTGGCCTCGGTCCTCAAGCTCTTCCTTCGCTCGCTCCCAACCGCTCCTCTACCATTTGAACTTCTGTCTGCCCTTCCGGATTTCCAACCCTCGAAAGAGACTACGATTCAAGCTGCATCTTTACTACCGCAGCAAACTCTCGCATTATTTTCCTTGCTCGTGCCATTGCTGCGCGATATTGCTTTGCATGAACGCAGTACGCGTATGACAGTCATCAACCTCGCACGATCAATAACGCCATCGCTTATTCGCATCTCAATTCCCGAAGAAGATAACGCGGACTCTATTCAGTCTGAAAATACACTTGTGCGGACTGAAACTCGATTTATTTCCGACCCTAGAGAGCTGGCGATTGTGCTTGACTTTTTCATTAAAGTCTTTGAATGCTTGATTTATTATTGGGCTGATTTGCCGTTTGTTCTGCAGATGGTAGATAGTGCATCAAGTAAAGAGGCAGATGATGATAGTGATAATGGAAGTAGTCGGCGCTCGAGTACACTTAGTCATAATTCAAGCTCGTCGACGCTGAAGTCACTTAATTCTCTGCCGCCGCCATTGCCGCTGCGGAAATCCTCGTCTCAGTCATCAGCTAGCAAGCCAACTGCTGGAGAACAGCTTGTAGCTGAAATGCAATATGAACAGCAACAGCAGATTATGCAAAAGACTATTGAGGATGAAGAAGAGGAGCCGGAAGAGGAAGAAGATATTGACGAACAAGATGAGACAGCATCGTCGGAGGAGTATCCGTCGCCTAGTTTACCTTCGAGTTCGTCTAGTATGATTTCTGACATGGAAATGAAGATCGATGGCGATGAGGAAGAAGATGCTGCTGTCGTTGTTGATGACGAGCATCAAAAGCAAAAGCCTGTAATGTTTTCATATTCGGTGAAGTCATCACGATCGTCCGAGAAGCAACTGATTACGCCTTCGCTTCGGACTAAGTCCCTTTCTGTCGCGACTGCTCTAAATACTGGCACGGATCATCGGCCGTCAACTGCTACTAAGCAAACAATCATCAAGCCGAAGCCAGCCTTTGAATCATCAACTGAAGCTAATAAGCCCTATATTCCTATTCCCTCATCATCGCCATTCATGCCACTGTCTGCGTCTACTGCTGCAAATGCGAATGTGACTGCGAGGTCTGCAAGTATACCCGCGCCTGGTCGTAGTGCATCGATGCCACTCTCGAGTTCTAGGCGGCCTCTTATTTCGGTTGTGGGCGGATTTAGATGTATATCAGCAGATAACGGCAATAAGCATGCTGAGGTTTTACGAAGTGTATCACCATACGTGACAACTCCTAGTCAACCAGCTTCATTAATGCATCTAGCAGCAACGAGTTCAAGTGCTGGTAAAGAAAATGCGATGATGAATGTGATGCTTCCTCCACCTGTACCATCAAAGATTAAGATTGCGAGAAAGTCAAGCGCGAGTGCGAATGATAGTGGAGCGGGAGGACTTGTGGCCAGGAAAAAGGGAAGAATTGTCGAGGAATTGACGAGGATTTTCGAAGAGAGAAGTCAGAGTGCTGAGTTATTACTTGCTTTGGATAAAGAGCAGAGGGGAAGGAGCGCTAGTGCTGGCTCAGCATGTTGAGATTTTGTAGTCTCCTTTATTATTATGTTAAGTGTGTTGATTTTGTTTTTTTCCGATTGTGGGGTTCGCGCTTCCTTTGCCAGAGGGAAGAATTTTTGTAATGATTTGGGTAGTGTGAAAGTTAAGTTGTGTAAACTCATTGGGATGGATAATCTGGTGTTTATTTCTTTTGTTTATGATTGATTGCATATGACTCCAATATTTTATTTTTTTATACCATTTTATTATCATTACATTTATAAGTTTTTATTATTCTTAGGTATATTTTAACATCTCTAGAAGGGTTTCAAAAATAAGTGTGTATGTGAGTACGCGAGGCGAGTGCTTTAGTGCTGAAGTGCATACAATACAGTGGCACTAATCATACATTAAGGAAATCATTGAAAAATACGTAAGAGGCATGCCGATAGAATAGAATTAATAACAAGATTGCAAAGATAGTACGAATAGCTCACAACTCAACAAGCAATATAGAAGGAATACAGAACCTAAACATTATTAATCTAAAAGACAGTTAGCAAAACCGACTATGAATTCAATAAACGCTCTGAAAATATGATGCAATTTCAATGTGATTAGAAAGCTGTTGCTGAGAATAATCAGTCGTGGTCCAAAATGGATACAGTTCCATCTCTTCTATTCAGGCGGGTGGGGATATTAGTAGTTGGTAAGGATGATTAAAGGGAATGGGAGAAGAAGGTATAAGCGATGATCGAGAGATGTAGTCTTCGACGATTTCGAGACGCATTAGGGCATGGTATATTTCATCGGAAGAGAGGATCGATGGAGACGAAGATTTGGAGGGGGATGCAGTATCAGAAATAAGTTCGAGTACATCAGATGATTCAGAGGAAAAAGGCGAGGATGCCGGTAATGTTTTTGATACGATGAAAACTGCGGATGGTACGTATCGATGTCTGGCCATCGAGGATAGAGAGACCATCACTAATTTCAGTCGAATAATTTGAGAGCAAATCTAGATTAGAATCGCTGAAAGATGAAGATGACGAAGAGGAAGAAATGAGTGCGTCATGCAAGTTTGAAAGATGATATTGGCAAGCCAGATGATCATCATCAATATCGTCAATATTACTCTGACAATCACTATCGTTATCCCGTTTATCGTCACAAATATCACACTCCTCAACAAAGACCCTTATTTGGAAATCTCTGCCGACCATCATGTGTAATTATTTGAGATAACGAACGAAGTCCTCGAGTGATATATCCATTTCGTATATCGATGTATCACTATCATATTTGAATTGAATTCAAGTCTTTAAGCAGATTTGATCCGCCGCTTCTTGCGATTCAAGGCATAGATCACTCGAGTAGGAAGTGAAAGCGTCCATTGCGAAAGTCGCTTGCGACGACAGTTCCGAACAAGGGCATTGTTTGACTCGTTGGCTGCGCAAGTGACGCAATCACACGTGACGTATACGCGGGTCTTGTACTCTGGCGTGCGCGCGTCCCGATCCCGAGCCGTCGTCTTTCGACGACACGAGAAAAAAATGGGCGAGCGGATCAATGTCCTCGACTCCCCTTCGCCGACTCGCCTTTCTCACCGCGCACAATCGTCCTTTCACTACCTCCGCTTTGTCAACAATGTCTTCCGCTTATACCACTCGCACCGTTGGTGCCGCGAATACTCTCGAGCACCGCATCTATATCGAGAAGGATGGCGTGCCTATCTCGCCGTTCCACGACATCCCCTTGTTTGCCAACGAGCAACAGACCGTCCTAAACATGATTGTCGAGATCCCGCGCTGGACCAACGCGAAGCTCGAGGTACTTCTTCTTGCATAGTTTTCAATTGACCGACTTTAGTTTGCTGACAGTTTCTCCTTTTCCGTATTTTTTGCTGGATGTAGATCTCGAAGGAAGAGACTCTCAATCCCATCAAGCAGGACGTCAAGAAGGGCAAGCTCCGCTACGTCCGTAACTGCTTCCCCCACCACGGCTACATTCACAACTATGGTGCTCTCCCCCAAACCTGGGAAGACCCCAACGTCAAGCACCCCGACACTCTCGAAGTCGGCGACAACGACCCTCTCGACGTCTGCGAAATCGGCTGGCAAGTCTCGTACCCTGGCGAGGTTAAGCAGGTTAAGGTCCTTGGCGTCATGGCTCTGCTTGATGAAGGCGAGACTGACTGGAAGATCATTGCCATCGATGTCCGTGATCCTCTTGCTCCCAAGCTTAACGACATCGAGGATGTCGAGAAATACCTTCCCGGTCTCCTCCGCGCTACCAATGAGTGGTTCCGAATCTACAAGATGCCCGACGGAAAGCCCGAGAACCACTTTGCTTTCTCTGGCGAGTGCCGTAACAAGAAGTATGCTCTCGAGGTCGTCCATGAGACCGCTGAGGCCTGGAAGCGTCTTGTCGAAGGCAAGGTCGACCCTAAGGGCATCTCGCTCGCAAGCACTACTCTTAAGGAGACCTCGGGATTCACTGATGCTGCTACTCTTTCGATCCCTGCTGGCGAGAGCTTGGCTCCTGCTCCTATCGACTCGTCGATTGACAAGTGGTTCTTCTTGGCTGGTGCCCAGTAAGCATTTGGTTTTTTTTGGCTTTTTGTATAAATTCAAATGCTTTTGATTATTCGTCTTTGCATATCTAGTTTTTATTGACTAGATGCAATTTTGCAAATAAATATATCGTACATACATATTAATATATAATATTTTTTTTCTACTTTCATTTGTCATTTTAATAAAATGCGATTTAGCTTTTTAAGTAAAAACCATCCTCAGAAACGCCCATATATCAAGGATACATCAACAAAATCCATCTTTGTACATTTGTCTAACTAGCAAGTGCAGCAAGCACCGAATCTAACTGTGTCTTGTTGTATTTGATATACTTCTCTGTATGCTTACTAAACTCTCCAGATTTGTACTTTTCATAAAACCGATTATATAGCGGTGAAATGAACGATACTTCTTTTGCCAAGAACGCTCGTAAATCAGGGTCTGTAAAGGAATATTCTCTAAATTTAGCAATTAACTCTTCCAGGTCAGTGTTAAACCCACGAAATTTCTCCTTAATGGCTTCACGATCGCGAGATGACATTGCACCATTCGATTTACCTCCTGAGATTGTCGAATTAGAACGAACGACTGTGACGTCCATAAGATGAGAAGCACAAACTTTCCATCCTTCAAGAAACATATTAAGACCTCTCTTTCGCAATCTCTCAATTCTTTCAAATCCTCCTCCGGCTGACAAAAGACCGACTAATTCAGAAGATTTTCGAAGGCCTCGCTCTAGATAGATTAAATTCGCGACGATTTGTAGACCTACTCTTGTCACTTTCTTGTATTGAGCTCTTGCTTTAATTTCGATATTCACAATCAAATCATCAATTAATTCAGAAATAAATAAAACGAGAATTTCTGAACCCATGTAAGATTTTGAGCCACTACTTCCAGAAGAAGAACCACTACTAAACGTAGAATGATATGCGAGCTTGAGTTGCCAATTTGCTGGAGAACCTAATGGAATCATTAAAGTAGCGAGCGTCATATCATATTCTGCTAATCTAACGATCCATATTGTGATTTGTTTGGTAACATCTAGAACTTTGAAATCGAGTGGCAGCTGAGGTAAACTTGTCATTTGACTTTCAGTATAGCGTAAAATTTCAAAAAGAACCTCTTGAGCAGTTTTCCGAAGATCTTTACTTGCGGACTCGAGATTGAATGGCGGCTGCTCGACTGCTAGTAACATATCTCCTGATGCGCGATGAATTAGATCAAGGACGTCAAACGCAAGAAAACAGTCTGTAATGAGATTCTTTTTAACAATTGTATTGATGGCTTGAGTTGTTGACTGAAAGAGCTTTTCAATCTCGCGAAGAGTTGCTGAGCTTGCGGTTTGAATGTCGTTCTTTGCTCTAAATACTGATCGTACGTTTTTATCTTCGCTCTATAAGTTCATTTAGTAAGAAGAATTAGAAGAAGAGGCTTGATTGCGAGTCAACTTACGACGATAGCTAATACGACTGCGGCAACATAGTCCTTAAACGGACTAGATCCTCGAACATAGAACCCGTTCACGCGCTTAAAATCCGATCGCGAGGCAGCAGATGATAGCTTTGTTAAATGGCTCATAATATACTTTCCACGAAGATCAAAATATATAGGAATTGCAGGAGACATATCAGTTACCATAAAGAAATCAACCATAACTGATAATTCTTTGCAAACTTCAGGAGGAATCACAGGATCAAACGGAATTTCTCCATCAGTAGCAGGACGTGACACACTAGCCAGTAGCTTTGTAAATCTTTCTCTGATATTTGCGACGGCGGTAGTCTTAAGCTGGTTCATTTTAAGGATAACTTGTTGACTTGATTTAAGAGATGATCCATGAAGTGATTTAATCGCCGAGTCTAATCGATCAATTGATTCAAGGCATTCTGCTACGTCAAGATTACCGCGTCGAATTCGAGGTTCTTCGTCTTCGAAAACTGATTGATATGATCGTAAAACTTCAAGTTCGGCAACAGTGTCATCAACATCTAACTCACGTCAGAATAATTAGTTACCCGTGATCTTACTCTGCAGCAGGGCCAAGAAAAAGAGAAAGCCAGATGAAAAGACATACGTTTAGAAATATTTGAATAAGTCTGAGTCGATCCAGAAATCGGCTTAATTGCGTTCTCAATAGCAGTTGAGGCACCACCAAGGCGCGTAAGTGAAGCAGCGATTTGCTGCGAAAGTTGGTCGGTCTTTGCTAGCGCTTCTTCAAGCGAGGCGAAACTTGTTGGCGCGACGGGATTGTCGGCTGCTGGTATTCGAATCAACGTTGGCCTTGACATTTTTAATCTCTATATACTGTATTCTTCTTGGGAGTATCCAGTACTTGCGAAGAGTCGAGGCAGAGATGCGTTAATCACAACTCACAATACGCTAAGACTAACGCATCAGCGCCCAACTTGTTCCCTCTACGAGACAGGTCTTTGAAAGTAGTTCCGCCTGCTCCTCATATGTTCATATAATGCGAATAATTAGAAAACTCCTTGCATCAGATTGCCGTATTCTCCGCGTTGTTTTCCGTTCGCGGAGTGGTGTGCTTGCACAACTCATTTATCTCGTTGAGATTTCAAGGTGATCAGCCTTGTGATTGATCTCACTTCTAGGTTGCAGCAATCTACCCCGGCTACTGCTACTGCTGCTGCTCTTATACCACCAATACCGAGCCATGCGGAGATTTTCAAGAACTATTGTCACCCAGCGCAGGCATTTACTGCCTCGCTACATATCGACAAAAGATACTAGTCCATTAGTTATTTCCGAGACCGCAATCGGCGACACCAAGCATTCAGGTATACCCCAGAATACAAGTTGAACAAGATCAGTGATCTTACGACTAATTGGAAATATTTATTGTTTAGTAGGGAGATTCTCCAATATTGCAAAGTTCTACTCGATAATTGCAGTCAGTGCGCTTCTAGCTATCTCTTTAAATCCTTCAAGCATCAAAAATGATGAACCAGCTGAGAATCCTGATCCATCAAAGCCTTCAAAGAATGAAGATTCGACTGATGCATTGCAACCTCTCGAGAAATTGACAACTTTTATCGATGATTCATATTCAAGTATTCAAGCTAGGATGTCTGAAATTAGTTCACCTGCTGCATGGGATGATATCCTTGATTGGACGGCATCGGCAATGGCTTTGCCAGACTGGATTCGTAAGATGCAATCCATTTTCGACCTCGACAATCAAGATTCTCTAGGTCATGAAATTATCCAAGATAGTACCGATGAGCTACTTAATCCCGAAGTAGGCTGGGGACCAGCTCATGTACGACTAGGGAATAATCTTAGTGATGATGAGAAGAAATATATTCATCAGCGGAAGGCGTTTACGAAGCGCGCATTAGCGCACTATTTGCATATTCCTGAATCGACTATTAACGAAGCTGATATTCCGACAATTGCAGTTACAGGCTCTGGAGGTGGATATCGCGCGATGGTCGGTACAGCTGGATATCTTAGCTCGCTACAAAGATCCGGATTACTTGATTGCGTGACCTATCTCGGAGGAGTCAGTGGATCGACATGGTTAATGGCTCTCATGTATACGCTATCAGATTTTAAAACTGAAAATTTACTCGATCATTTAAAATCTAGAATGGATACTCACATCGCTTTTCTTCCTACCACGCTTGATCTTTGTACAAAGGCACCTACTAATAAGTTCTTGCTTCATGGGCTTATCGAAAAACTGCACTATAATTACTCACCAATCGCATTATCTGATGTATATGGCGTCTTACTGGCTACTCGTTTACTTGTTCCTAAAGATGAGATGATTGTCGATCGCAATAATCTCAAGATCTCGAATCAACGAACATTGGTAGATACTGGTGCCGTCCCATTCCCGATTTATACCGCGGTGCGTCACGAGATTGGGTTAACAGAAACCGAACAATCGGCTCTTGACGACTCTTCAATCGCAGCAGCAAAGACAAAGAAGGCTGAAGTTGAAAATGATAGTAAACGTAAATCATGGTTTCAATGGTTTGAAATTACACCTTATGAAATTGGGTCGGAAGAAGTTTCTGCTTGGATTCCAACTTGGAGTATGGGCCGTCGTTGGCGTAATGGCACTAGTATCGAAGCTCCGATACCTGAACCTAATTTGACTTTACTAATGGGAACTTTTGGATCGGCATTTTGTGCTACTTTGAGTCATTTTTATAAGGAAGTTCGACCTGCATTAGGTGAATTTGGCGTTACGCAAGCAATCGATAGTCTTGTTCAAGACAATGATGAAGATTTGAAAGGTGTTCATCCGATTAAACCTAGCAGTATACCGAATTATTTGCTTGGATTGAAGCCATATCTTCCAAGTACATGTCCCGAGTCACTTTTTAGTTCTCATCAAATTGAATTGATGGATGCAGGAATGGATAATAATCTAGCGATTTATCCATTATTGAGACCAGAGAGAGAAGTAGATATGATCCTCGCCTTTGATTGTTCAGCTCATGTTTCGGAAGTTACTTGGCTGCAACTAACTGCTGGATATACCAAGAAAAGAGGGATTTTGGGATGGCCTATTGATGCTGATTGGCCAAAGGGCGATAGCATTGATGAGGATATGAAGGAACTAGACAAGCAAGACGAAATTACAGAGACAAAGACCGCAATCGACAAATTCAAGAGTGATAAGAAGCATTCTGAAGAAGAAGCAGCAGCGTCCAATGCCGGTTTGAAATCTGGTGGTGGTGACCTCCGCGGGATATTCCATCGCAAGACCAAGACTCCGCAACGGACCTTAGGACCAGTTACTATCTGGACCGGTGTTCTCGGTGAAAAGGAGCAGGAGAATAAGCCGGAAGAGAACCCAGAGACTATTGATGAAGAATATAGACTTCGCTCACCTGATGCTGGAATCACGCTCGTTTACTGTCCTCTACTTCCCAACAAGAAAGTCCCAGGAGTTGATCCAGATGAATCGCCATATATGAGTACTTGGAATTTTGTTTATTCACCTCAAGAAGTTGATAAAGTAGTCAACCTTGCGCAGACTAATTTCTCGGAAGGAGAAGACCGTGTGTGTAGAGCAGTGAGATTGATTTATGAGAGGAAGAAGAAGAATAGATTGGAGAAGGAACAGAAAGTTAGAGATGTGTGGAGAGATTCGATATTGCACAGCAAAGAAGAATAATTCTCTTGTCGTCTCGCTCCGAATATAATTTAATTGTGTGTTAGGTAAGACTAAAGAATCCATCGATTGTAACCTCAGACTATGAGCACAGCCGTACGCGGGAGTATGCAAAGTAGGTATTCTTATCAGCAGCCAGAGGTTCTGTTTTATCAATATCCAACATCATCTTTGTCTCGGAATTAGGAGATACGGAGCTAGTATTAACGAGTTCGTGTTCGAACCTCGATATTCATTCGGCGTCAGTATTCTCCGTCTCCAGCAGAATTCTTCATTCTTCCAGATTTCCTTGAAGAAAAGAAAGGAAAGAGGATTAGCATTACATCGATATAAAAACCAGGCGATCGCTATGAAGAGTCCAGACTTGAAGGACTTGGTAGATTAACCCGTGCCCTGATAGCCAGGGTCGTGATCACAAGAGAAGGAACGCTCCTGAATAGCAGATGGCTGAATAGCTTTTTGAATCCAAATCGCAAAAGGAGCAACAGAATTTTAAAATTAGAAATTTATGCAGATGCAGATTCGGGATGCGCTTGCTCAATTCTGGCTGTCAAAAACCCTGATGCTTGTGCGCAGCAGACCTCAGTTTTCGCTCATCGCGGAGCACAAGGATTACTTTGTCTAATTTTGCTATCTTCCTGATTTTGTGTATACAAATCTACTCTATATAGTGCTGCTGGATTGTATCAGTTATGGGCAGCAAGGGGCAACACTATGGGTCCCCGTTTGCAGAGTCGTAATGTCGATCACCAGTAGTTTTTCGACCTTAACAGCGCAAATTAGCTTTCAGAGAGCGTGCGGTAAGTGCCGGCAGTTGAGCCAATCAATGTTTAATGTAGAGCTGTCGATCAGTAATACTGCAAAGATACTACTCCGTGTCTACGTCACAATACAACAACCAGCTCGCTGTCACTTGCAACCACCAGCTGACTGCAGAGCACACGATCGGACTTCTTAGTCATAGTCTTCGCTGTATTAGGTAACGCATGAGTGCAACTCTAATACCGGCAGTAAGTAAATATAGCAGCGCAGAAAGCGGCAAATCCGTCCACTCAGAATAATTAAGTATTTCGGGACCGGTCATCTGACTGACGCACTCACAAAGCCAGTTTTAGACTCTCGCTTTAAAAGCTTAAAGCACGCTCGGCACGTGCTGTCCGAAGTAATTGGAATGCAGGCGACATAATATTCATGTTGTTATCGCTATCAATCTAATGTCTAGACCCTGCGGCGGAACTTGATCATTTTATTATTTCATACTATCTTCACCATCATCGTCCTCGTCAAAATAATCCATCAAAAGAGGAAAAAAAAAAGTAGTGCCCCAAACACCGCCTAGTGGTCTTGTCAGAGTATAAATCAATAGAACAACAAGAATCATGCCCAAAGCAGAGTTGTGGTATATATATGTATAGTAATCAGTAAGGCAGTGCGTAAACTTTAGGTATCAATAATCACGAATCGCGCGCACGTTTCTCTGTGTCTCTACTCTTGAAATTCTCAGTATCGACAGCATTATTCTTATCATCAATGATCTGACAAGCAAGTGCAGCAATCGCAATGCGCTCACTGGCGGCATCTTCGATGAATATGCGCCGCTTGCACGATCGATCAACCGTCGGGCTCTCTTGCTCGATCTTGACTAGCACAAGACGACTATGCCGCATGGTATTATCTTCATCCTCATCTTCGATAAATGGGCGGGTATTGTTCCAATCGACTTCGGGTGATAATCCATATTTGCATGCTTCCGCAAATGCTCGTTCTGCCATAATCATCGACACTTCGCTCGTAAGTCCGGCGTCTGAACGTTGGAATTGCTCGACTAAGGGCTCTGATAATTGCTTCGCGTCGGCTGGCAAGGCATGACATGGTGAGGATGGTAAAAACACGGTGTGCTTATTAACTGCATATCCATAAATTCTCCCACTACGCTCATCAGGACAATGAAGAGCATATTCATCCTGAGATGTAGCTAGACTATTAGTAGCAGGTCTTGAATCCACAGAGCTGCTAGGAGACGCGTTGGCGGATGATGACGTTGTTGCAGCTGCTATAATTGCTTTCGCAGATTGAGCATGACTTTCAACCGCGAACTTGTCAGATTCATCAATCTCCAACCTTTCTTCCAAAAGGGCTTGTCGAGCAGCGCATTCTGCGCGTTGAGCAATCTTCTCAACCGACGCGTTAATTCGATATCGCACAACTGACTGACGAAATCCGAATCCAGAAGTCGACCCAAGAACGCATTTCCCATCGTCGGTCTTTGAGCAGCGACAGCTTTCGGTGATTCCAGATGCCTTTAGATAGCAATTTTCGCCGCGAACAAGCTCGGGGTGAAAGTCAAGAGACACAGTACCGGGAGAGCATGTAGGGCAAAGCTTGATGTACTGAGAAATCAAGTTTTTAGGAACACGAGCAAACCATTCGCGCAACTGCGCAAGAGTCTTATCCCGGCCTCCATGATTGGCGGCGACATGGCAAATAGCTAGGATGCCGTAGAGCTCTTCTTTGATCGCAACCGGGCGACTTTTGTGCATGATGTGAAGAGCGTTGTCGCGGTCTCGAAAGAGTGAGAAGTTTGAGCGCGCCCAGAATCGGAACTGAGCCGAGCCGACTAGAGACAAGTCGTCGGCGAGAGCAAGCAAGATCTCGTCGTACATCTGACGTGGAATAAGAGATTTGCTCTTCTTGACATCAGCGAGGGTCTCGACGTAGGCCGAGACAAGGGTGGTGCACTGGCTGAGGGTAGGGAGGCCGTTGAAGCCGAGGAAGAATCCTGTGGAAGGCTCATAGAGGGCGGTGAGATCGAACGTGCTGGGGTCTGCCATGGCGCAGCGCAGAGTAGGTTGCAGAGCGAAGAAGTGCTGAAGAGAGGCCCGAGCGGCAGAACGAGTAGCAAGTAAACAAACTGCCATTTGCAAGCGGGCCGGCCGGCTGCGGCGCACTCTTTTCCTGTCCGCTGCCGCTGCCAGGCAGGCGACGACTTCATCGCGCATCGGTCTGAGATTACTAGCCGCAAACGACTACGCGCTCAGCGCCATCTCGCTCGGTTGATCTGCAGGAAGGCAAGACTGCTGCATTGGGCATGCGAGATCAGCGGATGTGCATGCGTGCGTGACGTCAGTTGGGCTATGCTTAGCTAAAACTGTGGGGAGAGCCGTCGGTGAGGCCCCGATAAAAGCACCTAGCCCGGCCTGCGGTTGCTCGACTGGCCGGCGAGCGGTAATAAATTAGCGGCCGCGCGCCTGCGACAGCCGAGCGAGAGTTCTCATTGGCGGACGCGCGCGCGCTCGCCAGCACGCGGCCGCAGCTCTCAGACCGGGGCTAGGGTCCGTTTCGATCACAATCTGGGACAGGCGCGCCAAGGAGGAAAATCCGGGGAAAGTCACAGTCACAATGTGACGGGGGGGCGGGCGCGCTCCCAGGTGCCGCCGTGACTCGGGTTTATTAAGCCCAGCAGTTTAATAATGCAATCGCGCGTTCTCGCAGCAGAACCGAGGACTGTTCGCAGAGGAGCTGCGTCCGGCAGGCAGCAGCGCCACTGACAGCAGCAGCAGATGCAGCAACTAACAGCAGCAGATGCAGCAGCAGCGCAGCTCGGTCCAGCAGCTGCTGCTGCCCAGCCTATCTCCGTGCGTGCGCTCGCTGCGTCAGCACGCGCACCGGTCACAAGGCAGAAATCCGGGGAAGCACACGCTAGCCGAATACGGCCTAGTGGCTGCTGCTGCCTGTGGCCTGCCCCGGACTACTCCTTGGCCGCGTCGGCCGCCTCTGCCGCTTCTACTTCTTCGCCTCTTCCCGCGCTCTTCACCATCTCCCACACGCCCGCCCCTCCGCAATGGCCTCTCCTGCCTCCGTTCCCAACCCGGCCCAGAAGCCGGACAAGCCCCGGCCGCACATCTGCACGACATGTCTGCGCGCCTTTGCTCGTCTCGAGCACCTCAAGCGCCACGAGCGCAGCCACACAAAAGAAAAGCCCTTCGAGTGCTCCGTCTGCGAGCGCTGTTTCGCCCGGCGGTATCTATCCCTCCTCTTCTTACGTTCTCTTGACCTGCTCTCTTGACTGACGCTTTCCTCCTCCCAGTGACCTCCTGCTCCGCCACCAGCAAAAACTCCACACCGGCCTCGCGACCGCTCGCTCTCGCCAGCCGAGAAAAAACTCAGTCACCATCGGCACACTGCAGCGATTCAAGGACAAGGCACCACCTCCCCGTCCTCGTGCAAACTCCTTCGCCGCCCCGCCCTCTGAGGCCATGGCTTCGCCTACGAATAATGCTTCTGCCTCGACAAACTCCTGGCTTGAGTGCACGTTCGGCCGCCACGGTGGGTCTGCTGCGACTAGTCAGACGCAGCGTGAAGCGCAGTCATCAAAGGACTCCCTCTTTGGCTCGCTCTTCATCAACCCTGACCTTCTTCCTTTCTCTCTTCCAGACAATGAGAGCATGGGCTTGACTGTCGACGAGGAAGCTATCGAGTTTGATGAAGACTTTTGGCTAGGCTCGCTGCAGATCTCTTCGCCTGGCGCTGCGGTCTCGTCATCATCGACTTACTCCTCAGCTGCCGACGATAATAACTCGCCTGCATCTTACGACACTCCTGCGTCGGTTTCGCCCATCTCGTCAGCTGCGCATGAATCATCAATCAAGCATGAAGCCGGCGTCAACCGTAACTTCTCCTTCCCTTCGCCAAAGACTAGCAGTAGCACTGCTGCCCAAGGACCGACTGGTGGCGACCTCATGTCTCGACCACATATGCAGAGCAAAGCCGCCTCTGAGACTCTCTCTGCCAAACTCGATGACGACTCTTCTATCCATCCTGAGACTATCTTGCGTCTGTACTCTGAACAATTCAGTGGGAACTCGTCGTGCTCGTCAAACTCGACGTCTTCCTTACTGGACCAATTCTTGCGATCGACAGAGGAGACTGTAGCGGCTGCAAACTCCGCTGCCCTTCCTTCTCCTTCCCCCTCCGTCGCATCAACTGCTTCCTGGCAGAGCAACTCGACTTCCGCTACTGCTCCTCCTTCAGTAACTTCGCCTGCCGCAGTCGACGCCTCCGGACGCCGTCGAAGTCACAGACCATCCACATATTCGAGCCTTGCAAAGACTTTGACTCCCGACATGCTTTATGGAAATGCCCAGACTCATTCTCTACTTTTGAACACACTATCCGCGCGGTCTGCTAATCCAAAAGTCAAGTTGGAGAAGGAGATACCTGGCCAACAGCTGCAAAATCACAATGACTTTTTCAGTAATCTAGTTCGTGATGAAGAGTTTCCTGACTTACTCTCTGCGAATTTACTGGATGACGATTCAATGTCACTTAGCGACAACATGAATGCTTCGCCGGAATTTAATGGCATGGATTCAGCAATGGAGATTGACATTAACGTCCCATTCTTCACTACCATGGCACAACTGCAGCTCGCAGAAGGGAGCACTACAAGTTCTGCTCCCACAAAGCTATTTTAGAGCCACTAATCTTTTTTTTTATCTATTTTTGTTTTTTTTTGATACAATTTTTTTTTTTGCTTACTTATTCGGGAACGAGGTGTCTTTGGCGTTTTTTGCTTTGAACAAATGAGTAATGTGTGCAGGTGTTTGTTAGATTGACAGCGTGAGATTATTTGCCAGCATTGTCGAGCCCATTTAGAATGAAATTTTTACTTTGTACTTTGTGAAAGTTATCGATTTGCTGGTTTTTGGCGCGAGTGAAAAGAGGGAAAAAGAAAATCTTCGAAAAGAAGATTGCAAGTTGAAATTTGACATTATCATGAATTTAAGGACTGCGGGAACGGGCAAAGATAAATATAAATAAGGTAAAAAAAGGGAAAATCATTTTTGCTAAAATTTGTTTAATGAAGTGTGTATTATATTATTTATTACTATTAATTATCTAAACTAAAAATTGAATTATTCTGTGCTCCTAAAGCAAAATGATAGCCTGAACTGTTCAGCTGTTCTTGATCCATTTCCGTCGCCGTCGGCTGCTGTTTCCTCTGTCAGTAACGGATGATCGGCCGGGAAAAAGCGCCGATATTACTTATTTTTCCTTTTCCTTTCGCTAATCATTTGAAAGAAACTATCGAAAAAGAGGCCACTAAATGTGGTGCTCGAGCTGAGCGAAGGTTTGTGAGTTAAGATATCAGAAACGATCCCCGCGAATAGCCGCCATTTATTATTATTGAATTGCCCGTCCCCCAACAAGCATGAAGGGTAGCAGTTTTATCGTCTGAATCCCAGCTACAACTACAACGAATCAGATGATTCGATTGATCATATTGAAAGCGCAGAAGCCCCTCGGCAAGCCCCACCGTGGCCGCTTTGTGGAGTAGGTTGCTCGCCAGCTACGCTCGCCGGATAGGTCGGCGCCGGCCCGTCAGATGAGTTATTTCTGTTATTGGCCAACTCTGCAGTCAAAGAAGCGGCGGGATATATATTCCGGAATAATAAGTAATTGGATAAAGTTATTCATGCTCATCCGCAGATCGAATGCAGTACCTCTTACGTCCTCAGGAACAGCACGCTTAGCCGGTCCGGATAAGCTTGTTAGTGCGGGCTGATGACCAGTTACTAACGATATGCGCGTTCTTTCGCAAATAGCTCATCAAGTCCTCTACATGTTCTGCTACGATGCGTAAGGTTATTCCTCTATCTACGACTGAATTTGCGTCATATATATTATGGAGTTACATATACTGATGCTGTATTAATTGAACTTTCACTGCCATATTCGCGTTATTCGCGGCGACTATTTACATACGCTAGGTCCTACTATTTTATAGATTATTGTCCCCCAGCGTCAGCGTACGCATGCGTAACAGAGAAGATATTTGTTATGATGTCCAAATGTCGAAATTATTAGACTTCTAAGCGGAGCGAGTAAAACGCTTTCAGTATATGAGCACTAGATAGAGACCTGAGCATTTTGGACTTTTATGACGGCGTATATATTCTTCCAAGAACTAATATACGACAAATGAGATATCGCAATTAAATTACTTTAACTTGACGTAAAAGATTAAATAGAGGTAGAAGAGACACGAGGTAGTAGAGACACCCCAAATTATTAATATTACACCCAATCTTAGTAAGCTGAGTGCTGCCGCCACTTGTGCTGTATCGAACTGTTACTTACGGCCAACGCTGTCAAGACCGCTCCAGGTGATTTCACGAATCGGCAGTAAAGGCATAGATAAATTAGCTTCCCTAATCGGATATTTGTAGATCAATCCCGGCAAAAAAGACGGGTGCTAAAAAAAAATTAGTAATGACAATATATAGTGATTATATAATACAAGGCATCAGGCTGGGAGGCCGCGCAGGATGCGACACGTCGCGAGTTGAACGCTTAGCTCTCGTCCCCCAGAATCCACCGAATTTCCGAGAATAAGGCAATTCGGTTCTTTACTTATTCATTTCGTCTTCTCTTGCTTTTGCGAGCTTTTGTTTCGATTCAAGTTAGATCTTTCGAGAAGACTGTCTATCGGTATCAATCACTAAATATAGGCATCATTCGAAAGTTTCCATTCGGGCTGGGAGCATAGCGCGAGAGAGGTTATCGAACGAAATCTGTCACAATGAATATTTTCCGGTTTTTAGGTAAGCAATTGATTTGTTTAATTGTTTGTCTGTTGAATGGATCATAAGACTAACGGCTTCATTAGGCGACCTGTCGCATCTGCTTTCGATCTTCATACTACTTCAGAAAATGAACACATCGCGATCTTGCGCAGGTTTGTCGTTCAAGAGTCAGGCATTGTATGCCGTTGTTTATACCACTAGATATCTCGGTATGTAGTTCAGCCGTTCTTCATTACCATTCTGACGCGTTGTTGTCTAACTATCTCACAAGACCTGCTATGGGGCCACTATACCTCTTTGTACAACACCGTCATGAAGCTCTTCTTCATTGGCTCTTCAATCTCAATCCTCTACCTTATGAAAGTCAAATTCAAGCCCACTCACGACCCCAACATTGACACCTTCAAGATCGAATACCTACTCGCGGGGTCTTTCCTTATGTCGCTTATCTTCACATACAAGTACTCAATCCCCGAGATTCTTTGGTCGTTCTCAATCTGGCTCGAATCGGTCGCTATCCTTCCCCAGCTCTTTATGCTGCAGCGAACAGGAGAAGCCGAGAGTTTGACGACGCATTATTTGTTTGCTTTGGGTGCCTACAGAGCTTTGTATATTCCTAACTGGATTTATCGGTGGGTGGTTGAAGGCGTTGTCGATCCCATCGCTGTTGTCGCTGGACTCATCCAGACGGTCCTGTACTCCGACTTCTTCTACATTTACTACAACAAGTGAGTTTTGATATACTATCATTTGCATTGTTGGAAATCGGTTTACTAATAATCCCGTACTTTAGAGTTTTCAAAGGAAAGAAGTTCGAGCTGCCACAGTAAATTCATCGTCGATGCTCTTACAGCTTGCTTGATATTGGTCCAGCATAAAAGCGCGAGGAATAACAGATTTCAACTTATAGTGTATCTTTTGAGATATTATAAGTTCGAAACAGTAATGAACATGGCAAAGGAGCAGTAGTTTGATCTACCGCGGGATTTATCACAGTCTCCTTGAGGTGTGCATAATTTAGGCAACGCACCCAAAAAAAAAAACGCTTGTCTTTAATATTTTTTCTTAGTTGTCTTCTTTCTTTTGTAAATGTGAAGCTTTTTTACGTTTTGATTTTTGAAATGGCTCTAGAATAATGGATTTTGTCTTGTGATATTATATACCTTGATTATTGTTTATGTGAAAAGTCATAATATTGATTGCGTAACATATTTTACAAACTAAGAACCAAAACTCCAACTATAACCCAAAAGACCGATTAAATATAACTACAGAATGTTGATTGATGGTACGAAACTACTTGTTATCGCGCAGCTCTCTTTTTAATCGCTCGGTATACTGTATCAGTCGATCTTCCTGATTAGTCCTCGAATTAGCAACCGGAGGAGGACATCCGACTTTTTCTTCCCACATGTAGTTATACACATATCTTTTCGCTTGCTTTCCTTGTTCCACTACACCACCAATGGCCACAAATGTGAAGAAAATGTATCTGATATACACAGGGATATTAGAGGGAGTAGCAAACTCTTATTGAACTTGGAGCGGTACATACGATTTGATGGAGACGGGAAGCTTGCGATAGTGTGGTGAGAGCTTAAAGAGGGTGAAAGTCGTAAAACCGCCAAACAAGGCGCCTACTGCAGCACCTGTAAGAAAGCCTCTGGTTGACTATAATATGTTTGTAAATAATCTGGAATACAGAACTAGCGAGGAAGACCACTCACGGCTGCTCGCAGACGCGCACGATCTTGCGCTACTTTTTCAGAGCTATCAACAACCATAATAGATCTCTTCGATTAAGCAAATATATAATGTCGTCCAATATCACGGCCGATACTGGCTAAACAGCTTCTGAAGCAGCTATATCAAGCTCGCGAGTGTCTACTTGGGACTTTCAATGCGTTACGTAATATTTGATATCGAGCCTGTCAACATCACGTGAACGTAAACGGGGTCTCCTCACCGACGCCGTACTGTTAATCCGGCCAGCGCGACCTCCTGAAGAAGACACGCATCGGCAGCTTCTTGTCCTCGCTGACAATACACGCAAAAGGTTAGCTATTCGAATGCTTGAAATTGAATCAATTACCTGATACTAAGAGATTGTAGGTTGTTCCTGGTCTTAAATTGCGCGATTGCCATTGGTGCGCCGAGGATCAAGTTATCATCTATTCTCCTCCTGCTGCAGCCAACCTCGAGGAGCCTAATATTTTCCCCCACACCTATATCCGAGATGTCTTTGAATGATTTCGCCCCATCGCTACCAGGTCAATTTGATAGTGAAAAGCTGCAGAGCTTGTCTCCAGATAAGCAGCATGTATACTTATTCACCTGGCTCAGTGATTTGAATCGCTTCCTCTCCGATCTTGACGGCGATGGCGCGACTGCCCATCAGATGTTTGTTAAAAGTGAGTTGGGAAAATTGACGCCGTTGACATCATCTATTTTGACTAGACCGATTAGAATGCTCGTCGGCAGATGCTATGTCGAGATTTATACAAAAGGTGATCGGAAGACGTTATATGATGTCTTGAATGATCTACTGCAAGCCCTGAATACGGGAAAGGCCGATAAGAATATTGATTCCAAATTGTGAGTATTTTTTTTTTGATTTTATGAGAAGATGTCTCAGAGTTAGGCTAATCCGCTTATAACAAGTTTCTTGGTCCAAGTCATTGGAGATATTTTTGGATGCGCAGGAGATAGTGTAAGCTCACATTCTGATAATCCGCTCGATCCATCCCGTTAATATCTTATGCAGGTCATGTCTATGGCTGCCCATGGTGTTCTCTCTTTAATGCGATTAATCAAGTCATCGTCAAACGTATGCTTTCGATTCGAATATTGGTGGACCGCGACGTATACTGACTTCAATTTGTACAGAATGCGGGATACAGAACGACCATTTTTAGATCTCTGTCTCAAATATTTAGTCTTTGTGGATCATTCATTGATGAAGGACTTGGTCGTGATATGTGGAAGCAAGCGAAATATGGCACGCTGGATAAATCTGCACTTGTTCGCGCTGCCGCCTTGGACGTACGTATTGTTTTTTTCTTCATTCTAATTCTTTTTATCCCACTTCTCAGATGCTAATATATTCACAACTCTAGTGTCTTCGTGAAATGTTCAAGATGGCACCTTACTTCAACAATACTTCTGATCTAGATAGTCTCCGCTCGATTGTCGTCAAAGCCATTGAAACCCCTCAGGCATGTGTTCGCAAGTCGGCTTCGCAGTGCTGGGCTTCAGCTGTCATCGTCGCCTCGACTGTTACAACCTCAGTTGTCGAAGTGCCAGTCAAGAAATCAAAGAGAGCACCTCCTCCGCCGCCGAATCCGGACGCTGAGGAGGGAGTCAATCCAACGGTTCCGCCGCCTCAGCAACCACCTCAAACTGTCAAAAAAGTGGTGCAGAAAGTGACTGTGTCATTCGAAGAAGGACTTAAGATTTTATCGACTGCTTACGCAAAGTCTAGTAATGTGAGCGCTCGAGTTCGAGCTGGAATTATTGAGACGTATAGCGAATTATTTATGCTCGCTGGCTCTCAAGATGTCGAAAAGCAGTACTTTGCAATAGTAAAAAATCTATTGGATGATGTCCTGTCTCATCCAAATGTGACTGGAAGTCGTAATCGCAAGTTACTGGCAAGACGACATGTTATGTTTTTGCTTAATGAGGTTATTGGACAGCAGTTGCTTGGTGAGCAAGGACGGCTTAATGCTACGGAGGTACTTGTTAATGAGTTTATTAAAAATTATCCGCGTGTGATTAAGGACCGTTACGAACCGTCTAAGTATGCTTTAACTGGTGCAGTCCTTGCATTGAAATTTCTGATTGATACGCTTGGTTCGGCAATTATTGCTGAGCAGAAGCTAATAAAAGATGCTCTGTTGCTAGTTCTACAGCATCCTAATTACACAGTCCAGATATCGACGTGCGCTTGCATTCGAGTATTCCTTTTACATGTTCCTTCACCTCTTGTGCAGATGGCCACTGCTTTGATGAACAATCTGAATCGTGAATTGGCGGTCTTGAAAAGTCGACGAGTGTCGGCCGAAGTTGCAGGTAGATGCAATGGATATGCCAGTGGCCTGGCCACAGTTATTTCGATTGCAAGATTGAGACCGCAGTTTGCTTCGCTTGACCTCGCCTCACGGATTTTCACTTTGGCCACCGGACTTTTGAAGTCAAGCGGCGATGTTGACGTTTTGGTTTCGACTGCTCATATTCAGGTCGCATGGACACTCGTGACTGGATTAATGTCTCTTGGTCCGACGTTTGTAAAGCTGCATTTAAGTCAACTGTTGCTGCTTTGGAAGAGTGCCTTGCCGAAGCCCTTGTCAAAGGATGCGGTTATGGACAAAAATACGTTGGAATACAGCTTTTTGGCTTATGTGCGTGAATGCGCTCTTTCATCGATCGTAGCATTTTTGCAATTCAACAAACGTCTCATCACAAGCGACGTCGCAAAGAGAATTGTCGTATTGATGCAAAATACGACTTCCTTCCTAAATCTCCTTCTGGCAAAGAAGCCAGTTGATGATCAGATTATGAAATTGCATGCTTCAATGAGTCTTGATGATTATGAGATGATGGTTCGCAGACGAATTTTGCAGTGCTATATTTCTTTGATTGAGATGCGCCATGGCGATAGTTTGCAAGCGGATATTTTGACTACTGCAGTCTCATTATTTGCTGAGCCGGATGCGTATATTTCGCCTTTGAGCACTACGATTGCTGCTAACGCCGGTGGCTTCGAGACGGTCTGGGAAGTTACTGATAATTATGCGTACGGAGTTACTAGCACCATCCAGAATTTCAATCTGGCAAAGTTCGGATTTGAAAAGTCAGATGGAGAGAGCGAGGAGATTTTCCGAGGATGGATGACTACAGAGTCATTTTCATCTTCAGTTGAGCGAATGCTTAAGGAGCCAACCATTGGAGCTGTGGAGCACGACTATGTCTCCCTCTTTAGCCATCCTGAGACACCTTCTGGATTGGTACCCTGGCAGACGCTTCCAAAGTTTTCGCATACTGCAGTGATTGATTACGCTATTGAGCTGTTTGTGCTCTTGCTTCCGGTTCAAGCGGATAAGATCCAGCAAAGTATTCTGGAACAGGTTGCATCCTTCTTGGGATCATCAAGTTTACACAAAGATCCGGGTCGTAATGCTGCTATTACTGCGAATGTTACTATGGCACTATCGGGTACTTTGAAATTGCTTGGATCTGCTAAGAGCTCGAGTAGGATCAAGATCACTGATGAGGCAGTGTTGAACATTATGCAGGAGATCTTGAAGTCAATCGCAATCAAGGATGACCCGTTCGTACGCATGATTGCGGCTGATGCAATTGGAAGATTATGTGCGGTTGCTGGAGCAAATTTCACTGGATTGCAAGTCAAACATTCTGTTGAAGAAATCGTAAATAACCGCGACCCCCATGCTCGTGCAGGTCTTGCACTTTCTTTTGGAAGTATAAATAGTCATGTTGGTGGTATGGCTGCTGGTTCACATTTGAAAACTATCGCTGGGATTTTAATGTCCTTGTGCAATGATCCTCATCCTGTCGTTCATTTCTGGGCATTAAAAGCGTTGGCTACTACTATGGAATCTGCTGGATTGAGTTTTACTAGCTTTGCTCCAAGTGTTATTGGGATTCTTTGCACTTTGTATCTTTCTGATACTCATAACGGAGAGTGTATATCTGTGCTATCTTCGAATCTAGAGGCTGATTTCTCGACAGCCAGAGTGATTGCTCACTGCATTGATGCCTTCGTGGGTGTTCTCGGACCAGACTTGCAGGATATGGCTAAGAACCGCGAACTTGTATCACTCCTGGTTCAAGAGATATCTCTCGAGAATGATCCGTTTGCGGTTGTTGAATCGATTAAATGCTATCAACACGCTATCCTTTTTGCGCCTCAGTTCTTTGACAAGCGAGCGTTCTGTCTCAATCTTACGAAATACATTAACTCGCCTGTTAAAGATCTTCGAGATGCAGCGATTGATGGATACTATCAACTTGCGCGCAATGATGTTAATAGCGTATTCGCGAGTACTGGCCGGGCTCTTGAAGGTCATATTTGGCTCGCATTTGATACAACCCCGTGGCACGAAGGGGTGAAGAGTATCATTCTCAGTTGGCTTTCTCAAACTGGCGTTTCAGAAGCCCGTCACTGGGTTGCACGATGCCAAGCTGTATTGGTAAAACTTGTGGCACGAAGACGGAAGCAACCTTTAATGAGAGCGAGTACACTTGCGCAACTTCAAGCAGCCGAACCTGATTTAAAAGATGAAGAGGTTGCTGGATTTGCGGCTTCCGGTGAACCTGAGGAGGATACTACAAAAGCAATTGGTGGAGAGCCACTGAAGTGGCAGACTAGAGTGTTTGCGCTTCAATGTCTCAAGGAGATGCTGGCGATGAACAAGGATACATTGCAAAGTCTTGTTCCGAAAGTGGGTGATATTATCCGTGCCGCATTTTCTGCTTCAACCTCCAATGTTCTCGAAATGCGTCTTGTGGGAGTAAGCCTATTAGATAATGTGCTTCTCGCATTTGGTAAGATGCCTGATCCAGAATTTGATGATGTGCCATTACTTGATCAATTTCAAGCTCAGATTGCGTCTGCTTTGACCCCTGCTTTTGCTACTGATTCGTCGCCTGAATTAGCTGCTGAGGCGATTAATGTTTGTGCGGATTTTATCGCTAGTGGAATCGTACAGGATGCTACGAAGATGGGAAGGGTTTTGAAGTTGTTGGTTTCTGCTCTTGATAACTGTAGTTGTAAGTTAGATTTACGATTGAACTTCGAGAATCTATTTCGTTAACTGTCTCTTTATTTATAGCTCAAGGAAACGAGATTACAATTGGTGAATTGAAAAGTTTGAGTTCGAATGCTACAGTTATGCTTCGACTTGCAATTCTATCTGCTTGGGCTGAACTTCAAATCGCATCCGAAAGCCAGTCTTATTTGATTGAAGTTATCAAGCCTCATATTAATAAACTGGCTCCGTTATGGCTAGGCTCACTGAAAGAGTTTGCCCAGCTTCGATTTGAGCCCGAACTTGGTAATGAATCGGCTTCGCTTTCCAATTCTGTTGGCACCAAAGACAGTGTTTTGTTGTTCTATGAGCAGTCTTGGTTGAAGATTGTTGAAGCTATTGCTACTCTTATTGATCAGGAACCTGAGCTGATGATTGCGGCTCTTGAAAGTAGTAACGGTGCAGCTGCTACAACTGACAAGAACGATGAACCTTCGGCATTTTTCTTTGTCTTGTTTGGCATCTGCTTTGAAGCGTTAGTCAAAGCTCCTAGCGGCGACGTTCTGGCTGCAAAAGATGATATGCCTAAGATTTTAACGGCATTGCAAAGGATTATGAGACCAGATGTTTGCGGCTCGTCGATTTATCAAGAGCAGGTATTTACCGAGACCGTTGACTTATTTGATAGAATTATTATTACGGAAGGATATAAATGTCAGGAACCTTTGATTGGTGTGTTAAGAAGCATGTGTGTTAATCATCCGGCGACAAAACGAGAATACGAGGTTGATATCAATGGAAATGATACAATGAGTGAGGGAACTGATCAGATGTTTGATTTGCTTCGTGGAGCTATTGCCATTCTGACGCAAATATATCCATTTATTTCTGATTCTGGTGATGGTATGCTATTCTCGGCTCAATAAAATTTGCACTGTGTATGCTGACATCGATTGAAATTTAGTTCCTAAACCACTTACTGAGGATGCAGTAAAGATTACACGATCGGCAATGGAGGCAATTAAAGACATGATTGAGGCGTTTTCATTTGACGTTCGTCTTGATCTGTATGCGACCTATCTTCATATTGTTGGTTGCTTCATCGAGGTGCCGGAATGTCAAGACGCTGTCGTCCCAGTGGTGTTGCCTAGTCTCAAGCCTATGCTCCGGAATGTCATCAAATCTACCCACGAGGCTGACAATGATGCATACGGTCAGATTATCCAGGAAATTCGGAGTTTTATTGCTCTATTGACTACGATTCTTGATCGCTATAATCATTCTCATGATAGCGCAAGTCTTGCGTTGCGCAAAAACTCTCTACTTGCGTTAGTGATCGTCGTATCGACATGCGAAACCGTTCTGACTGCAAATGATCCCATGATTGAAGAATGCTGCACGGCGCTTATTGATTCTTTCAACGATTCTGAACTTGTGCCGATCGCGGCTCAATGCTCAAAGTCTTTGCTGTTGACTTCGAATCGCAGTTCTTTTGCTCAAATCTTGGGCAGAAAACTTCTACCTCAGCTTATATCACTTGCTACGCGAGACGATGGAAGTGCAGACAACGAACTAGCGGTTACAGTTGACGACATTATGGTTGCATTTATCAAAAGTTTAAATGACGAACGCGTCGCTCCTGCTATGGCAATTTGTATTCCAGTTATATTATGGAGTGTGAAAGACGAGAAGCTAAGTGGACCACAACGAAAACAGTTGGTAGAATTAGCGGGCGCGAATGGACTGTCGTTTAAAAGTGTCGTGTCAGGATTAACTGCAACGCAAAGAATGCAAATGGAGCGCTTGCTTAGAGCGCCAACTGCTGATGCTCAAACATTGGAAGATGATGATGCGCATAGTGCGCCGAAGATTCAGTTGAAGATGGACTTTGCCTTTTAAGCTAGATAGTGGCGCATCCGGAGTATGATTTTGTTACGAGATATGAAGCGCCTTAGATCTGTATATATTATTTGTCTTGAAGTTATTAGTTGTATTTATAAATTTGTTTGAATTAGCTGTATTTAATCTTACTTGAATTCCTGTTTCTGTTAACTATCCCTTATGTTTACTTCCTCGTCGTGGCTATCGACTCGTTTAGGCGTCGAGGCAATATGCTGTACAGTAATAGTACTCTCCCTACTAATCGCTCGCTCAATTGAAAGTCTGTGCATTTCTAAAATCTCCTCATCGGCAAATAGTAAATCGACTTCTTCGAGGGATAATCCCTTTGTCTCTTTAAAGAAGAAGTAAACTATTGGTAAAAATGTGAAGTTGAAAACAGAGAAGATTATATAAGTCCTCCATCCGATATTTGCGATAGCTGGAGGAGTAATCTTCACTACAAGAAAATTGAAAATCCAATTAGCAGCAGTTGAAAGTGCGGATCCGATGGCTCGTAAACGAAGAGGAAGGATTTCCGTTGGGTAGACCCAGACAGTTGCTTGCATTCCTAAAAGGGAGATAGAAATAAAAGTTAGCAAGAATTAGAAGCTTGACTAAAGAATTTGAAGCCTACCAATCGTGAAGGCACCCTCGTATACAAACAGCATAGCTGCTGCTCCAGAAGCAGCAGAGTGCTCAATAGCCGTATTCCTCGATACTTGGTCGATTAAAGCAGCGAGTACTGTCATTACTGCGCCTTGCATGAATATTCCTCCCAGAATTAGAGGACGCCGCCCAATGCGATCAATCAAGAACCAAGGTATGAACGAGGCTACAAACAGCCAGGTTTGCAATAATCCAGACATGAGTCCAGCCGTTCTTGAGGAAAATCCCACAGAATTTTTGAATAATGTGGCAGAATAATAAATCACTGCATTATTTCCTCCTAATTGCTGGAATATCTGGATTGCGCACGCGGTCCATAATCGCCGACATGATTGCAAGCTGTCGCTCTTATAGAAATCTCTCCATGATCCTGATCCGACAGTCTTTTCCATAAGTACACTGTCTTCTATATCTTGGACTAAATCCGTCACATCTGAATGATCAATTGGAACACCTTGGAGCCGCGAGAGTACATTCGCAGCTTGGTGTTCAAGGTCATGAGCTATTAGCCAACGAGGTGATTCGGGTACAAGAATTGTCAAATACAGCATCGCCAGCAAAATTATAATTTGAAAAGCTGTTGGAAAACGCCATGCAAAATCCGAGTCAGCAAAGGAAAGCCCATAATCCAGCCAATACGCAGTGACGATTCCAAAATTGAGTGTGGAACAATACAGTGCGACAAAAAGCCCACGAGTTGCTTTGGGACTTACTTCTGCTTGCAAGATTGGTATTGTGGAGTTCACGATGCCGATTCCTATGCCAGCAATAACTCTTCCAAAAATCATTTGTCCGAGCTCGAAAGATGATGCTTGCAAGACAGAACCCAAAATCAAGAATAGCGCTCCAAGAGCAATCGATTGTCTTCGAGCGAAAATGTCACCAAAGTAGGATATGAATAGTGCACCCACAAAGCCTCCAATTTCGTAGATTGCTACAACAGTACTGATGACACTCGGTGTAGGATAGCGAAAGGTCTCGTTAAATGGCCTGCCTTCAATGAAGCCGCCCATTAACCCATTGTCATAGCCAACAAGCATAAATCCTAATAAGATATCAGTTAGTGCGAGACGAATCAGCATTTAAAGCTATAAATTAGATACCTAAACTGCTAAGGATAGTAGTTGTGATAAGTAGTCTTTTGCCATAGAAAGCTCCTGCTGTCCGTTTCTTGTAAAGATCTAAGACCAGTTCTCGTCTCATCTTGCTGTTGACTCAATTCGATAGGAAGTATGACCTTTAAGACGAGTGCACGCCGCCTACGAGCCAATCGAGATTGTCAGATCGTCAGATTCAAAATTCAGAGTGAAAATAAGATTTAAAATTTAATAAATAAATTAAAGTTGAACTTCAGCCAATATGAGATCTCGGACACTTCACTTAAAATATCGTTTAAAGTCTTCTAATATAAATACAATATGTATTGATATCCTACTTGATTTTTTATTTACACTCTTTTGTATATATTTTGCTATTAAATTTAAATTAACTGGGTATATTTCAAGAAATGCCTGACTCTGCACAAAACTTTATAATGCCATGTGCATAACAGCATCACTTCCATTTACATCATCATCATCTGCATGCCTTTTGGAAGCTGATTCAGATTCATTTCGCAGTCTCAGCAAGCATTTTTAGTTTCATGTCTGTCAAAGTGTCTCAGTAGATAGTAAATCCCTATTCGGCATTTGCTTCAGGCATGATAGAACTTTAGTTAACGCAAGCCCTGGCCGGAGCCCGAGCTCCAGCTCAAGCAAATAGACATAGAACCACTCAAACTTATCATCATATTTGATTATTAGACGTTAAATAATCAAGGAAACTCTGAAAAATTAGAATTAAACCGATATATCGCCTCAATTACACAGTTTGAGATTTCAGTTGAGCAATTGCAAACTTCTGATTGAAGTTTGCAAAGACCTTGCTCCTCGCCTTATTCCGCTGTATTCTGACTCTCTGCGAAGATACGAACTTGCAGATTCCTTGCCGAGCTCCCGATTGAAGCTACATATCCTGCATTGATTCGATTATCATACCACTCGCGGCCAGGCGATTCTCTACTCTCATTGCAATTGGTGACATGAGGTTTTAGAGCTTATGGATTTGCTTAGTTTTCTTTGTTCAATCTTGTAATATTTCCAATGATCGCGCATTTTATGAAATGATACAGGCGCAAGAAGAGATTTGATCAAGCGATCAGGCGATCAGGCGATCCAGCGATCCAGCGTTTACCTGTGGAAGCCCGTATTATATGCATTGTTTCTATATTAGAGCTATTAGACTACTATAGCTAATTTAAATCCAGAAAAATGCTTCAATGATTAAGGAGGTAGCGACTCTTGTATGCGTAAGAGATGAATAAATTTAGAGAGTTTCGCAGTAGACATCGCAGGAAGCAACAAGGTTTTGTTAATCCACAAAAAAAGGCATAGCCCCTAATATATTGGAAGATTATAACATAGTTATAATGATAAGAAAACGAATCACCAAATTTAGATCCATCTCATCTTGAAAACGTGCTCAGACATCAAACGAAGCCACGAAAACCAATAAAACGTGTTACGAAGGCAAACTACAAACAAATAGAGCAAAGAGATATGAACTACAACTTGATAAAATAAATCAAGTGACCGCTTGAGATCACCGCCTTCACGTACGTATGTATGTATAATATTTATAGACGGTATCCTAATACACAAAAGTACAAAAACGAAACTGCCATCGTAAAGGTAAGGGCAAAATTATAAAAATTGAACAAAATAGAGTCTAATTTATATAAAACCAACTAGGACCATACTCTAGGTAATACGCCGTTTCCCGTCCGATCAACTCTAGCTAAGCCCTAGTAGGCCTACTTAGTACTGCGGTGGGAGACCACGCTGGAATCGTAGGTGTCCTAGTTTTTTATTTCTCTATTTTTGCTACTTTATTATTAGTTATATTGTAACTATTGCATTCAATTGCTAAAATCTACGATGGTGGGGATTACGGGCTAAATCTTGCGGATAGTCGCTTTCTCGGTTCAATGATATCGCAATATGGCTAGCTCACCGTCTTACTAAGATACTGCAACAGCAACTAGATTTCCAAATAGTCTACTATGTAGACTAACAAACACTAATATACAAATTAAAGCCGAAGAATTGCAAAAATAAATTGTCTCCGCACTCCTTATTTATTCGTTCTCGACTTTCGACTTTTTCCTCGCATCGTCATCCTCAGCAATATCGAACGCTACTTTCTTTCCTTCCTTTGGCTTGGGCGTGCTTTTCGATGATGATGATACCTCAGCTTCCCCTGCTGGGCGCTTGCGTCTAATCAACCCGCTGATATCTTGTGCTCCGGCCATAGCTTGTGCTAGCCTTGCCTTGATATCGTTGGAGCTCCCCCCAAGTATGTCTGAAAGTGCTCCGTTGTCCGGTGGGTCTTGAGCAGTCGTTTCTGGAGTAGTGGTAAGATCTTGTAACTATATATAAATGTAAGTAAAACAATAAAACGAATTACAAAAACGAAAAAGCTTCAACATGCTCTAGTTTCAAGATCCTTCAAGAGTTCGACATCGCCTTCGCCGGAAGCCGCTGATCGTTGCCGAACACTATCAATAGCTTTCTGTACAAACTCTGCCGCCTCTTGCCTAGCATTTCTCTTCTCAGGATTGTACTCTATGGCAAGGGAAAGCTTGAAATACGCTTCTGAGACAAAGGTAGATTGGAAGGGATACAGCTCTGTCTTAAGATCTAATGATGAGTTAAGATCGCGTGAGGCTTGTGGGAAGTTTTCTTAGTATCGCAGAAGTTAGTAAATATGTCAAAGATCTAGGTCGATCATGCACATACCTGACTCGAGGGATATTTCTCCTAAAATGTCATAAATATCGGCAATATTCTTTCTCATATCGGTTATTTTTCCCTTTGTGTCGTCATCGTCAACACTTGGAGCATTGATCTCGTTCTCATATATTGTTCGCGCTAGATCAAGCACGTCCCAAGCGGTTTCAAAATCATTCTCGATTTCTTCTTCTTCTTTCTCTTCTTCCTCTTCACTGTCATCCTCAGCATCTCCAGTAAATTGAAATAAACCATTCTTAGAGGCTGATGACTCGGGCTCAGGACTAGAAGCTTTGAGGGCGTTACCGCCGATTATGTCCTTCTCGCGCTCAGAGACTGCTGCAGGCGATTTCGTGCCACCAAGAACATCCGAAGAAGTAATAGCCACTCGGAACAGAGCACGTCCGTATAAAAATAAAAGATTTGGATCATCTTTTCCATTGGCTTTGACATATTCTTCACAGGCCCTTGCGAAGTTTTCTGTAGCTTCGTCGTATTTCTTCAGACCATAAGCTTTGGAGCCAGTCGCTACTAACTTATTGATTTCGGCATTTCCAGAGTCGACCAATGTCTCCTTTTCTTTAAAATCTGCCATAGTGAATGTATCCAATGGATAGGATAGAGACGATTCGAGACGCAAATGTTTTTGTTGTAGACGTGTCGACGCGGATGTAATAATATAAATGTTTTAAGTCAATTAAAATGTCGCGTTTATGCCGTATATCTTTGGTAAAATAGTGTGCTTTGCCTTGTCGCGTCGAGCGCGCGTTCGCTTGGGTGATCACGACGCCGCCGTCTGCCAGCAACGCGTTCGCGCAAACCCTTCGTCTCATTCGCGCCCTTCATCTCTCACTTTTTCTACGTCCGACCTTTTTCACCGTCTTTTTTGTACATATGAATAAATATTTTTATTTGCTTTAATATATTGGCATCAAAGTTACGCTTAGCAAATATGCCGGCACAGGCTATGCACTCCTTTGCGTCGCTGAATTCGTTCAAGAAACCAGCAGCAAAGAATCACCAACCACCATCTTCTCACTTATTGCGATCCCCATCACCTAGTTTAATTCCTGCCCTTCCTATCGAACTTCAGCCTTCTCAGTTACGACCTGTTGCTTTTCGAATTTTATCGAAAAAACATAGTCTGAACATACAAACTTCAGGTCTCGAATACCTCGCCGACTACGTGGGCCGCAAATATGGACGTGACTGGAGAACAAAATGTGAGCCGCTATTGAACGATATCGGAAGACGGTGGAAAGAACAGGATAAAGGACAGTTTATCACTGCTGAGATTTTACCTCATGTTCTGCAAGAGATTGAGATACGGAGTGCTTCGTTTAGTGGTGGATCGGGACCGAATTCAGGGCTTAACTCTCCGGCCGGGGAATTCACTATGGACCCTCTCGCCGATTTTAATCCTCAGGAGTTTTTTCATGTATGGGATGCTTTTGATCAACCAAGATGGTCATATAATCGAATACGAAAACATTTCCAAAAGTGCGTTTGCTTGAGTACTGTTTGATATGAAGAATCGTTGCTGACTGTGTGAATTTAGAGGCTCCACTCCATCAATGTTTCCAACTTCCAAACATTTAATTAATACACTTGGAGCACGTTACTATCAAATGTATCATAAGCTCTTGCGGAATGAAGAATTCCAAGCACCGTCCTTTCACTCTTCTAAAGCGACTGAGTGGCACGCGATCACAATAATCAAGAACCTACTGGGACGACATGGACAAAGCTTCTGCGTTCTCGGCTTGCTGGTGAAGGGAAATAATGGAAATTTGTGGGCTGAAGATCCTAGTGGACGGTTAGAGTTGGAGCTAAACAATGCGGTAAGATTTGGTGAAGTATATTTAAGAGTTTTCCAGTAATCTAATTTTGATACTATTAGGAATTTGGCGACGGATATTTTGTTCCAGGATGTATACTATTATTCGACGGAACATATACACGAAATGAAAAGTTTCGTGTAAAGTCAGTTAGACATCCACCTGCAGAGTCGCGCGAGACCTCCCGTGAAGCGTATGGATACCTTGATTTCATGGGCATCGGTAACATTGGTTCAACACCCGATGGAAGATTCGATAAAGTAATCGAGACCAAAATGATTGCCGAAGAACAACGAAAGGGAAAGAAAGGAAAGATCGTAGTGCTCGGAGGAGAAATGCATCTTGATAACGTGCGGACTTTTGATGCTCTAGCACGCGTCTTGACGATACTTGAAGAATTTCCGCCGATGGCTATCGTTTTGTCAGGCTCATTTTTGTCAGTGCCATTTTATAACAACGGAGTCTCTTTTGCATACAATGGTACTTAGGCCGTTTAATTTGACCTTGAAAATTTGCTAACTAATATCATAGATCATTTTAATCAACTGGCTCACCTTCTCGCTAAATACCCCAATTGCGCAAAGTCAACCACATTCATCTTCGTCCCTGGAAATAATGATCCCTGGGGAAGCACCGCATCCGCAGGTGGTTCAATGCTTTGGCCACAACGTAGCATTCCTGAAATATTTACCAGCCAAGTTCGACGAGTTCTCAAGAAATCATTCTGGACTTCTAATCCCTGTCGCATTTGCTATTATTCTCAAGAAATTGTTATATGTCGAGATGATTTAGGAAGTCGGTTAAGGCGCAATAATATCTCTGGAGATACTCCAGAATCAGCACCAGTCCAATCGATTAGTTTGAATGAAGCGTTCGAAATGGATATTGATGAGGCTACTCAACCAGATTCATATTTTATGTCACAGGCTACAGATCTCGGTATTCCGGACATACCAGTGCAGTCTGAAGAAGAACTTGAATCTGAGAAAATGGTACGCACGATCTTAAATCAAGGACATATTTCTCCTTGGCCGAGCTATTTGCGTCCTACCATTACCGAATATGAACACTCCCTAACACTGAATCCACTTCCGACTTCAGTAAGATTCTATTTCGTTTTTGATATAATTTGATTGTAGCTGCTAATCCTCCTTCTAGCTTATTATAAGCGATGCCTCTGCTTCGATTTACACATACTCGCATCAAGGATGTCATACAATGAACCCTTCGACTTTCCTTTCTCAAAATAAGCGACACGAAGTTTCTTGGATCGAATATAATATCGCTAATCGAAGTAGCAAAATCAATACTACGAACTTCTAGTTTGTTCAATATATGGTGTTGTATGACGCATCTGGAGTTTGTTGTTCTCGGCGTTATTGAACAATATTGCCGCTTTTGTATTCAGTTTCTGCAAAGATTATTTATCTCAATTTACAGATTCGAAATTAAGATCATTTGCGAAATTCTGTAGCTTTCCCTATCTTGCACCAAATCCCTTTCTATTAAATTGCAAAGACTGCTTCTTCAAATTCATTGTCTTAATTAGCGGAACCAAAACTTCATCTGCGCGCTCTTTAGTCCATCCAATAGCACTCATGAGGAACTCACGAATGCGATCAAGATCGGGCGTACCCCACACAAATTGAGTCTCGTCTCTATCCACAGTCGGCATCAGGTACGCCTCATCCACCACTTTATCTGGAAAGACAGGATTCAAGAAGAGTTTTTTGCTCTTTTTTTTAAATTTCTTGCGAAATGTAGACGAAACATCAACATCCTTATCACCTTTTTGGATGCTCTCATACCAATCTTTAAAATCTTGTAAAGTATGTTCAGATTTGAAATCATTCACTAATTCAACGGCCGTTACTGGACCAACTCCTTGTATTCCTGAGGTGTAATCACTTCCTAGAAGATGAGCCAATTCAATCATTCTTTTTTGATCCAGCTGCAACTCTTTCTGTAAGTCATGGCTAATATAGCATTCGACAAACTTAGACTGATTAAACATGTTCTTGTACACTTTGGATGCGCCAAACAAGAAAATATCAGAATCATCCGTAATGACTCCATCAACTAATCCAAGTTTCAATAGTTCTGCGCACTGAGCTTCTGCTTCCATCGGTGCTGTAACATACGGAATACCAAATCTTGACAGCAGCTCCTGACATTCTTGAACCATAACATTGGTGACAGTATCAGCATCACGTCTATCATGTCGTTGCTGATTCCTCAACTCTTGAATCTCTCTATCATAATCAACTCGTCGCGATTGTGGATTAATCTCTGAAGCAAACCGAGCGTGCTCTTGTACTTCGTGAACGATACTGTTCACAAGTTCGGTATCTTCCTGCTCTTCCAAATCTACCTGAGGTTCTTCTTCTTCTTCCTCTCGTTCATGAGGAGAATTGAGCTCAGACGGAGAACTTTCAGGCATTTCCCAGTCTGCTGATGGCTCCCTTACCGCACGTTGTTCTTCCGGTTCTGACGGGGAAGTTTTGGTGATAACTTCGACCGGAATATCCTCCCACTCTGGAGACACATCGCGGGATTCTTCTCGCTTTACTGGCGTCAGAGATTCGGCTGTAGTAAAACTTTGAGATCCCACTAGCAGCTCTGGACCGGATTCTGCAGTGTCCATTACTTTCTCTGTTTTTTCTGCAAATGGCACATCCTCGTTGCCACCACTAAGAACTTCTTCAAGTGACGGCGCGCCTTTCGAAGTTTGTACATCAAGAGAAGTTATTTTTTCATGCTGTTCGTCTTCCGAGCCCCTCAACATTTCATGACTAGGAACTTTCTCAAACATGACTCGTTTAGGAGCTTGTACTGGCGCAGGAATATCTTCAACGCGACTGGTTGCAACTTTCTCATCATTCGGACGTTTTCGTTTTAACGATGAAGATTTCATACTGAATCGAGTAGGAGTAAATGAAATCTTTGGAATATTTCTCTCGTTGTCAGTAACTTCACTGTCTTTATCAGGAAGTTTAGGCAAATTCTTGATAATATTATCCAATTGAGAGTCTCCAGTATCGAATAGAAAGGGACCTGCCCTCGCCACATTGTCGAGCTCATTATTATCATCGTTTTGCAATTCCTCATCAGACAACGAGTCAATATCAGCATCGATTTCAATGTTTTGTTCTGCTCTGTCTAATGACTTTGGCGGTTCAAGAGATAATTCAATGGCAGCTTGCACTTCCGGATCCTCGCCAGCAAGGTCAAAATCAACAAAATGGCCATCTTCATCGTCATCAGACACATTAAACAATGGCTTATCTCTGGACTCAGAAGGTTCCGGAGTAACATAATCATCAGAGCCATAAATCCCAGGCAAAATAAAGCTCCCTCGAGTTAACTGGTCAGGTTTAGGCAACGAGGTTTTGTATGCCGGCTGAAGTGGCACATCTTCCCATTCACCATCATCATCGTCAGCATTACTATTTTCTTCGTCGTCATCAAGCTTGATAGGCTGTAAGGCAGAAGCATCTTCAAGAGCAAGTGTCCATCCACTATCATTCTTTTTCAGCACATACTCTTTATCTCTCTCTCCTGCAACTCGCATTGAAAGATCTTCAGCCATACCATTGAGATTGAACAGTTTCTGCGTAAGCATATTTCGCTCTTTCACGCGAGCGATTTGAAACTTTGAAAATTCAAGACGATCAGGGAAAATCTGATCTAATTGCTCTTTCGAGTATCCCATTCGCAATCGTGATCGTAATCTAGCAGTATTCAAAAGCTGATACTGAATGTTAATCGGCAACGCAGAAAATTCTGGGGACTGAAAATCGATATTTGAAGTATCATATAACCCAACTTCTTCAGCATCTTTAAATTCTTCAGCATAGCGAGCAAGTTCATCATCTGTCATCATTCTCGGATCGTCTTTTGAAAATGACATTTCCTGTTCAGGTAAATGATATGGATCTTGCCGTCTAAATGTTTTCGTAGTTGATTTTGTAGCTGCTTTTCGTTTTTGACGCTCTTCTTCAGTCATATTAAGCTCGTCGAAGTAAACAGTAGCCTTGCCATCGGCTACGATCTCTTTGCCGGAACTTCCACCATTGACTTGTTCTTCTGCTAATCGCTGCATTTGCAATGAAAGTAGTTTGTTGGCAGTTCTTGAGGCGTCTTCTTCTCGTCCTTGTCGCCTTTGCTTTCGACCAGCCTAAAGCATCATCAAGTCAGCATCATCATTGTCATATCAATATTGATATTCCATCAAACGTCCAGCTTACAATCGTCTGCTTCTTAATCAACGGAGCATCCCCATCAAACACAAACACCGGCATTATTCCGTAAAACAATAATTTACATATTCGTCTAAAAAATCCAACAATATGAGCGTTCGGCAACGCATTTCCATCCTTATCACGCACAGCTTTGAGGAAATGGTAGATCCAGATCGAGGCGTCGACGGCTAGTCGCCTGCCGTGCAACGACTCCAGCTTCACCGGACGCGCGACCGGACCCAAAATCGTCCAGAGTCCATGAACACCCATCCTGAGTAAAGCAGAAGTCGTCTATTCTGCCTCTTTTCTAATACTTGTCGGATAATCGTGGTTGGTGAGGATAGACTGATAGCAATCGGAGTAGTGCTTTTAATGTAGTGCTAAGCCCGACGCGTTAATTGCAGATGTGGCTGCGACGTGGCTCTTCAACTTAAACTGTGTTGTGGTGTCGTCATCAGCCTCGCTTCAACTCGCGACTCCTCTGCAGGCAATACTCTTCTTGCTGCAACCGCACATACTCCCATAGTCATGTGGCCTTTTAAGGTAATTATACGAAGAAAGCACTTTTTTGATTGTTTTGAATCTAACGACTTTCTTTAGCGCCGAGCACCGTCGCCATCTTCGTATGAAAAGATTCTAGATCAACTATCCTCCAGAATCCGCAAATCTGAGACCCAACTACACACTCTGCGGGTTGCCCAGCGCAGACTTGTTGGTCTGATAACATTATATTCAGCTCTTGCATATCTGGCATATATTGCTTATGTGGCACTTTCAAAGCGGTATCGCGAGCCCTGGATTATCATCCATGGAGTTACTGCTCCTACTCTGTAAGTTTGATTGAATTGGTAAGGTTAGCTGGAAACGTTTCGTGCTAACGATGTAGGTAGAATGTGGGGTGTGCGTCGACTTATCGCAATTGTCTATGCGCGATTAACTAAGCGTGAGGAGGCAAATCTACAATACCTCCGAGAAGATCAGAGAACGAAGATCGAAGAATTGAAGAGCAGCATGAAGTACTACACCACAAAGTCATTGATCGATAGATTCGAAGCTGGTACTTCCACAACCGAAAATAAAGAAAATGATACAAAAAATCAAACTTCTAGAGGAAGATCAAAACCCGATTCGAGTACTTCGGGTTCTGATCCGATATCCAGTGATCCTGTTCCCGCTGGCGAAGAATTCTATGATGAGGAGAAGGTTCTCAAGGAGCAAGCCTTACAGCAACAAATTAGAAAAATGCAATACATGCCAAACAATTTCTCCAATGCTTCCTTAAGTGAATCCCGTGTACCAAATTGGTATGATCGTATTTTGGACTTATTAGTGGGTGAAGATGAGACTAGTCCTCGCAATCGGTATGCGCTGATTTGTAGTAAGTGTGGAACTCATAATGGACTTGCTCCGCCTGGACAAGAACCTGATGTTGTGCGATATATGTGTCCAATTTGTGGGCAATGGAATCCTATTGATGTGCCCCTTGCTACTACTGCCGATAAAAATGATAAAGATAGCGCGACTGAGCTTGAGGGTGAGGTAGAAAGAGTTGAGGATGAAAAGGAGGAGATGGAAGCTGAACAAGACTCAGAAATTTCAGTATCGGAGGAAAATATTGTTGACTCCGTACCTAAGAAGAGAGAACTATCTAAACGCAGGGCTAAGAAGGGCAAGACTACGGAAGAATCTGAAGCATCAACCGGCACAACAACCGGACGCGACTCTTTATAAATATTGTAAATTTACGCAAATGAAGTTATTGCTGTGAAATGAATATAGAACACACTTCGATTCCAGCTAGTACTACATTGTTACAAACCAAACCAGAATAATATTCGATAAACTAGTTCTTTAAGCAGAAACAGATGTGGGCTCCACAGACGCATAGTGCAGGTAAGCACTGAGAGTCTTGATACCGTTGATGTAGTTAACCAAATCGAGTTTCTCATTAATAGAGTGCGCACCATCTGAAAGTCTTGTTAGTATCGATCAATTGCAAGGAGAAAATAGAGACCATAAACACATACCGTCGCCACGACCCATGGGCAATAAAAGAACATTACGCTTCAATTCCTCTTCGAAAGTCAAAGTAATAGGAATCGATCCACCTTCACGAGTAAGATCCGGCTCGACGTTCCAGACAGCCTTAGTCGCCTTCTTTGCAGCCTCAAAGTTCCAATGAGCGGGGCTGGATAACCACCACATGCCATCATGAAGCAATGAGATCTCCATCTTGTTCTTCGAACCAAGTTCAGCCCAGCACTTGTTGACGTATTCAAAGACGAGCTTGTCAAGCGCGCGGGGAGTAATATCGGGGACGGTTCGAAGGGAGAACTTGCCAACGACTTTAGCGGGAATAACAGTCTTTGCGCCGGGAGCCGAGAAAGCACCTTCGATACCATGTAGGGACAGGGTGGGGTAGCGCCATCTGGCCATCAAGGACTCCTTCTTTGTTTCGTAAAGGTTGGTCTTTGATCCAGTAGCATCATAAAGATCGTCCATGGAGTACTTGATCCTGTCGTAGATAGCATCCTCCTCAGCTATGATATGTGTCAGCATGGCTTTTATAATAGAAACGAGACGGATGACCCACGAGTAAGGGGAGCAACGAGATCCATAACGCCAGGGATCAGAATCTTTCCCTGCGGCGACACAAGCTTAGAGAGTATATGGGTAAGGTCAATCAGAGGCTCCGACACCATACCACCAAAGACACCAGAATGCAAGTCAGCAGCAGGACCAGAGACAGACAAGGAGTAATAGCTGCATCCTCTGATGCCGTATGTCAAGGCAGGGTGAGTAGTTCCAAGCCAGTAGTTATCGCAAATGCAGGTAGCATCGACACCCTTGAAGAATTTATCCTTCTCAGCACGAATCAAATCTTCAAGACCGTCAGAGCCGTATTCCTCCATTCCCTCAAAGCACATGACCAAGTTGACTGGGAATTCAACACCAGCCTTCTGGTGCGCCTCGATAGCGTTGATCCAGCCAATAACGGGGCCCTTATCATCAGTGGATCCACGACCGTAAAGCTTGCCGTCTTTCTCGATCAGCTTGAATGGCTCAGTGTTCCAGCCGTCCTCGACCAATGCTGGCTGAACGTCGTAATGTCCGTAGACGAGGATGTTGCGCTTATTGGGATCGGAACCGTAGCGAGCAAGGACGATAGGAGGAAGATCAATGTCAGTACCCTCTTGTTTTCCGAGTTCACGGAGCTCGACAGAGGCACCGACGGCAGTGAGCTCTTTCTCGAGGAACTTCGACATCTGATTTGACTGCTTGTTAGACTGGACGATATGAAGTATAGATTTGCCGGGGGACCGTACCTCGACAACCTTCGGTCTAAGAGTGAAATCGGCCGAAACGGAAGGAATTGAGACTGCCTTGGAGAGGCCTTAGTAGATACGGTCAGTAATTGCATCAATTGAACGAATTGCGGGTGGTGGACTTACGGGCGACAAAGTCCGACGACAGCTCCTCGATCCTAGAGAAGTCAGTTAGCGATGGCGAGCAGGCGATAAGAGGTGCAAAGAGCGACTGACTTATCGAAGAGCGGCGGAAGAGAAGCGTCAACAGCGGCCATTGTGCGGAAGGTGATGGGCGACGAGAAGAGAAGAGGACAGGCGGATAGGAAGCGGTGACGCTGCAGTCTGCGCGAGATTGCGCGAGAGTTGACGGATGACCGTGCAAAGTGCCGCCGCAAACCGCTCGCGATTGTCATTTCCGCTTGAGCTTTCTCTTCACACGACTTCCTTATTTCGTGCTCCGGATACTGGCGGGTCTACGCAATTTCCCACTCTTACGCTTTATGTTTGGCTTTCTGAGCGGATTCTATGTGACGCTACTAAAACTAAAAGTACAAAGCCGACGAAATGGCTGGTATGTGCGCGCGGCGCAGGAGGAACTCGAAAGGCATATAGAGACGCCCAGCAGCTGCAATGTATCAGAGAGAGTTAAAGTAGAACTAAGCAGCAAATAGAAGATAGATATGTGTACATTGACTCTAGCCGTATAGATGTGTGAAGTTCGCCCCGCCGTCTTCGGTCGGCGGAACCTGAAGCCAATTGAGATTGTCGTACTTGCACTCGCCCTCGATCATGTGAAACGTATAAGCATATCGCGACTTTTGGGACTTGTTTGTCTCCGACTTGTGCAATAAAGAGCCGTGGATGAGCACCAATGTACCAGCCGGACAAGCAGGCATCACAAATTCGCTGTCGTCCGGCTCGCGAGGAGGCTCCACTCCGTCGATTTTGATGAATGTGGTACCAGCCTTAGTGCCATCTGCGCGAATCATCCGTTTGGCGACCTTCGCCCATTTGTGAGATCCAGGAACGAACGAAAGGGCACCATTCTCGGCAGTACAATCCTCAAGCGCATACCAGCACCCGACTGCACTAGGGGGGTCGGTGTAGAGAAACACCGAGTCCTGGTGCGACGGTACCTTGCCGCCGATCTCGGGCTGCTTGCAAATGATCATGCTCTGCAAAACAAGAGCATCCTTGAATCCCAGACTTCGAGCAATGGCGCGGTTTCTGTCATTAACTGTGTCGGCGCGGAACTCGTCGTTCAGGTTGTGCAACGCATGGCCAATCTTATTGATCGCTTTCTCCTTCGGTCGTGCAAGTTCCCCCTTGTCGTCAAACGCGTCCTGTTCAAAAAAGAATCGGACCTTGTCAGACGACTTGAGGAAATAGTCGTCACCAATGTGGGCGGTCTCCTCGGTGGAGAACTTGGTGAGCGGGTGGTCGCTGAGCGTGAAATCGTCGAGAAGTCGGCGGGTCTCGTCGTAGAGAGCTTTCACTCTCTCGCGAGACAGTTCTTCGGGAAGAAGAAGATATCCGTCCCGCTCGAACTGTTCAGCTTGCTCGGGCGTGAGTCCCGTGGCTACCATTTTGATGCTGAGATGTTATATGTACGGTTTAGATATCAACTGGAACCCTAGCTCCGATAATTGCAGCAGGTCAGACAACTTAAGGTTCTCACGTGTGAGGTCAGAGTTGCTTTGGGTCAGAATTGGGTCCGAGTGTACGCCACGCATCGGCTACGAAGCCAAAGCTTTCGTCGGATGTTTTGTCGGATGTCTCCGGTCGAAAAAAATCTCGAGACGGCAAACGCAGGAAACCGGGTGTTTGTGACTCTTATTTCTCTGTTTCCTCTCAGAGATCTCTGTGATTTTTTGGCAGTCTCAAATGCTCCACTCACGCGCCGCTGCCGGTGCTCGCGGCGAGCTCAGGCGATTCAGGGCCTCCCCGCAATCATCGCGGTGGGTCCGCTCGTCCAGTATCTTCGCGCCGACTGATTCTTTTGCACGCCGCCATGTCGGCCCTCTCAACCAGGCAGACACTGAGCACATGCTCAGAACACTCGGATATTTGTCTATTGACGCGTTTGTCGCAGACGTCGTGCCGGACAGGATCCTCACTCGACGACCCCTGGCGGTGCAGCCGCAGAATGGTTTTGCCGAATCGGAACTCACTGCACGACTCAAAGCGATCGCGGCGAAGAACTCCGTTCTGCGCAGCTACATTGGGTAAATATATTAGCATATTGTTTAGCTATTTCAACTTTTGTCTTATTAAAATCTCGCAGAACCGGCTACTACGGTACTATCGTTCCTCCAGTGATCCAGCGCAACATCCTCGAGTGCCCCGAATGGTACACATCATACACCCCTTACCAGCCTGAAATCTCGCAAGGTCGTTTGGAGTCCCTTCTCAACTACCAAACTCTTGTTACGGATCTTACTGGAATGTCAATCGCCAACGCCTCGCTTCTTGACGAAGGTACTGCTGCTGCCGAAGCAATGCTGCTTAGCTTCAATGCTCTCAGGGGAAAGAAGAAGACATACTATGTCGATCCTAGCGTCCATCCCCAGACTCTGGCCTGCATTGAATCTCGTGCTTTTGTATTTGGCGTTAACATTGTAAACGAGCTCCCTTCCGATGACAAGGATCTCTTTGGGGCCGTTGCTCAATATCCTGCTAGTGATGGATCGGTAACCGACTTCACCGATCTCGCCACCCGTGTCCATGCTGCTGGTGGTCTTTTCGCAATCGCCTCTGATTTGCTTGCTTTGACGGTTCTGAAGCCACCCAGCGAGTTCAAAGCTGATCTTGTCTTTGGTAGTTCCCAGCGATTAGGAGTCCCTATGGGGTACGGTGGCCCACATGCTGCATTCTTTGCTGCTGCTGATTCTCAGAAGCGAAAGATCCCTGGCAGACTAGTTGGAGTTAGCAAGGATCGCCTAGGTGATGATGCTTATAGACTTGCACTGCAGACTCGTGAACAGCATATTAGACGTGAGAAGGCTACCAGTAATATCTGTACTGCGCAAGCATTATTAGCTAATATGGCCGCTATGTATGCGGTATACCATGGACCGAAGGGATTACAGGGAATTGCCAACCGTATCTATTCTTTGACTTCTGTACTGGCTGTTGCTCTAAAAAAACTGGGATATGCAATTACGAATAGTACCTGGTTTGATACTCTCACGATCGAAGTTGGCGATGCCGACGTTATCCTTACTCACGCAGTCGCCAAATATGGAATAAATCTTCGCAAGATTAGTTCTTCTTTAATTGGCGTTTCTATTGATGAGACAGTTTCTAAGAGTGATCTTCTGGATATTGTAGCAAGTTTTGCTACGCTATCTAATGCACCTTATGCATCGGTTTCCGAAGACTTTCTAGACGATATCGTTGGTGAACTTGGCATTTCAGTGATCAAACCAGCCGCAATTCCTTCTCAATTTCAACGTACAGGCAAGATTCTGAATTACAAGGTCTTCAATAATTATCATACTGAAACTGAAATGCTCCGCTATATTCACCATCTTCAATCTAAAGATCTTTCGTTGGCTAATAGTATGATTCCTCTCGGCAGCTGCACGATGAAGCTAAACGCTACTACTCAAATGGCACCTATCTCGTGGCCTCAATTTTCGAATTTGCATCCTTTTATTCCTCGTGATCAGGCTAGAGGATATACAGAGTTGATTTCTGAGCTTGAAGCTGATTTAGCTAATATTACAGGCTTTGACGCGACCTCTTTGCAGCCGAATTCTGGCGCTCAGGGTGAGTATACTGGATTGCGTGTGATCCGTGCGTACTTTGAAGCTACTGGACAGCCTCGGCGCAATGTCTGCTTAATCCCTATTTCCGCCCACGGAACCAATCCTGCCTCTGCGGCGATGGCTGGAATGAAAGTCGTAGCGGTGAAATGCACACCTCAGGGTGAACTCGATATTCCAGACCTTGAAGCTAAAGCTAAAAAGCATAAGGATGAACTTGCTGCCTTGATGATTACTTATCCTTCTACATTCGGAGTCTTTGAGCCTAGAGTGAAAGATGCTATTGATATTGTTCACCAACATGGTGGACAAGTGTATATGGATGGTGCTAATATGAATGCTCAAATTGGACTTTGTAGTCCTGGTGATATTGGAGCTGATGTCTGTCATTTGAATTTGCATAAGACATTCTGTATTCCTCATGGAGGTGGAGGTCCCGGAGTTGGTCCTATTTGCGTTAAATCTCATCTCGCACCATTTTTGCCTGGTCATCCTACTGTTTCTATGGATAACGATGGAAGTGCCGCTATCCTACCAGTTGCCGCGGCACCTTGGGGTTCTGCCAGTATCTTAACCATTTCATGGGCTTATATTAAAATGCTTGGTGGTAAAGGAATCATTAAGTCTAGCGAGTATGCACTTTTGAACGCGAATTATATGGCTGAGAGGTTGTGCAGTCATTATCCTATTTTGTATAAAAATGCGCAAGGCCGCTGTGCTCATGAATTCATTGTTGACATTCGAGGATTTAAAGAAACAGCAGGTATTGAAGCAATTGATGTCGCTAAGCGTTTACAAGATTATGGATTTCATGCACCAACGATGTCGTGGCCAGTTGCTGGTACGTTAATGATTGAGCCAACTGAATCTGAGAGTTTAGATGAACTTGATCGTTTTTGCAATGCGATGATTTCGATTAGAGAAGAGATCCGAGAAATTGAACAAGGTGCACAACCTAAGGAGAATAATGTACTGAAAAATTCACCTCATTCAATTAAGGATCTGACGAGTGGTGAATGGGATCGCGCGTATTCTAGAGATAAAGCAGCATTTCCTCTACCGTATTTACGAGAACGCAAGTTTTGGCCGTCAGTGACTCGCTTGGATGATAGTGAGTATCAATTGGTTTTGATGTGTTTGTGTTTCTATGATTCTAATTTTTTATAGCTTATGGTGACCTGAACCTCTTCTGCACCTGCGAACCGCCAGCGCTCGAAAGTGCAGATCAATAGTCGACTCTGCGTTTGTCGCGGAAAACAATTGTATTTAGCTATTTCAACAATAGCGAGTTCAACTTACATATAGATGCCTGTCATATAGATGTCTGTCTCTTATGCGACTAAGTTTTATCTAAAAGTTTTGATTTAGAATAAATGGATTAATGTGAGTGTAGTCTTGTGATATTTGTTATAGCTGCTCTTTATTCTTTTTGCTTTACCATTGGCCGGCGTCTGAAGTTCAACCTCTCATAATATATATATATATATAATTTAATTAATGTAATCCAATTTATACCTGTTAAATATCATATTTTCAAGTTGTAATCTAGATTTTTAATAGATTAGGAGACGCTGGTAATTATGGGCGAGACGCTGCAAATTACGCCTCGTATACTCCGCAATGCTCCGAGTTCTGAGCTCCGCAAGTGACAAAGGACTTTTGGAATGGCAGCTATCAAAATGCAAAGGGAGTGTTTGCAAGTATGCTTAACCTGGCACGCTGAGCCTGCATCGGCAAGTATTTGCTTAGAATTCGATTGCATTTGATCAACCATGATTTAATCACTTTGTATTTGTTCAACCATGATTTGATTACTTTAGTTAACCAAATGGTGGCTTGTCCTTTTACTATAAATATTATCAACTCGAAATATCACAGAGCGAATCTGGCAATCGCTACCGCAACTGGCACGTACTTCCTCAGCTCGCTGAATAGTCGTGCGGCTCACAGTATCACCAAAAGCAGTAATGTAAACCTAGCTGATAATATGAGCTCAGCTTTGTTAATCTTTCCTCATCTGTATGAAATTGAAGACTAATATAACAATTTAAAATTCCATGACTTAGATACCAAGCATTTGAATTTTTAAGTTTTTATCTCGACGCCAGCATCAGGGACAATATAAAATATATTGCAAGGAATTTGTTACGTCAGCGTAGATTTGCGCACGTGATCTTCCGGATCACGAGTACGTAATCTCAAGAACCAGCAGGGCGTCTCGTGCGCTCGCGAAGAATATTCGGGAAAAGACTCGTACTCTTGAAGAAGAAGAAGAACGATAGAGATTGACGATATGGAAGGAAAGATATAAGAAAAGGGATTTTGTCCCCTCGAAGGATGACCTGGAGAAGGAGTTAGTTTTTGTACATCTTGATTTGGAACTAGGCCGAGGTGCCCCTAAATGATAACCCGAACCCTCGTATATAAGCATTTAGTCACGTTTAAGGTGCAAAAATCAATTTGCATCCTAAAATCTCGTAATACCGATCATCTTCCACGCATTCCGCATTTGGGTTTAACAAGAGCCAGGTTATAATATTTATTATATTAAATATAATCTCAAGCTGGCGCATCTTGGAGAATGTCAGATCTGCCATGAGGCAAAGGCACAGTATAAATGTCCAACGTGCTTAGTTAAATAGTATTGATTCTCTTTAACTTGTCTTTCAATATCTTGTTTTCTTGTTGTTGACTTACTTTGTTTGATTTAGCTGTTCCTTAAAATGCTATAAGAATGAAGCGCATGCGCATATTCCTAAAAATGAACAGGACGAAGATACCAATAAGGGATCAGTCAAGTCTACTGAAACACATTCTACTATTGACGATTCCACCAACACTCTCACCACAGAAGAAGAAATAGATCCTCAAATAGATCCTCAAGAGCAAATCTTTCGAGAACTTCTAAAAGATCCGATTATTCAACAAATGCTTAAATCGAAAACTCTTCAGCATCATTTACTCACTATCCAACAATTTCTGGTTAATCCGAAATTCGCTGGCGAACATACCATTGAAGGGAGACGTGTGGTTGCATCGAAGAAGATGCGTGAATTAAGAGCTGGGGGTCTTGAAGGCAATTCAGAGGTTGAGGAGTTTGTATTACATGTTTTGCGGTTGATGGAGAACAAGAGTGATAGCGAGGAATCAAGTACACCTGAAGCTGGGTAGGTCCAGTTGGATTTCGAACATATAGCTGTTCTCTGCTGCCATTACTGATTCAGAGTATCAGCAAATCGTGATGGATAATTTTCTGGCATTATATTTCCATGAGACCCGTCGATATATGGCCGCCTCGTCCGCAAGACATGCAAATCATCACCATTTATTACAATAGGCGACTGCGCGCTGTATTATTCGGTACAGTTACTGTCGCGCTGGATCCAGAGAATCTAATAGAACTCGGCGACGATTGGAAACCGCTCATGATCTTTTGAGATCATCTCTTCCAACAAAATGCGACTAACCTTGATATTTAAAAAATGTCTCGAAAGAAAAAAAGGAAAGCAAAAAGGAAAATAGTGCTATGGTTACAAAAATATGGCAAACGTAAACAATGAACAAGTGCAAAAAAATCCAAGAGACAGGACTATAAACAAAATAGTTAAATATTAAATTAGTTCCTTTGATCGCCCTAATATCACAAAAAAACAAAAAGAATACACCCCGTTCTCATTTGCCAAAAAAAAAGACAAAACTTGACCCAGTAAGACCGTCAATCACACAAAAACATAATAGAGCATTAAATAGAAAAAAAAAAGGCACAACTAAACTGCGGATGAACAAGTCGAAAGGGGTCAAGAGAAATCGAAGTTTGCACCTAACTGCAATATGCCCACAAAATGCTTTGCTCTTTCTCTAAATGTGCTTATAAACACGTATCGTCGTTCATATAAATTTCAGAATGCCTTGCCATCTATCAATTCGCTAGACGGCGGAGGCACACTGAACAAAGAAAATTAGACACGCAAAATGTGTGAACTAATTACGCCGAGCTTCTGAAGCCCATCCTTCTATACCCGTACCTGTACTGCCAACTTCCCGATCAATATGTACGCTATCGAGCCCCATAGCATCCGCCAACCAATGGTGATTTGACATTCCACCTGCATCTGCTCGTTTCTCTGGATTCAACTCGAGCATAGGCAACATAAAATCTGAGACGCGTTGCCCGTCAAATGTTTCGTGATGATATTTATCGTGCAAAACATCGGGTAAAGCCCACGCTCGCAACTTATGAATATTTCGCAGTTCGCCCTTGCGATTGAAGAACTCTAATGACCATTTACCGCCCATAGCAAGATGACGAGGAAACCTACCAAGTAACTCGATAATTTGTGCAATATGATCATCATCCTTTGAGTATTTGCTGCCATTTTGAGGGTCAAATAGATAGTCACCAGTGATAAGCTCGAACACCATGCATGCCATTGACCATATATCAGTACTAGCACCCCAACGCGATCCAAGAATAACTTCTGGCGAACGGTATTGTCGGGTCTGAATATCGTTTGTGAAATGATGTGATACCCAGCAGGCATTTCCAAGATCGGCGATCTTTACTGAAATAAAATCGCCAATCTTAGGCGTTGTGGCGCCGCTGGTGATATTGCTTGACGAGGACGAAGACGAATCCTTGCCAATTTCTTTCTTTGATATTGAGATAGTGGAGATTCCATCTTCTATCTCGGCTGATTTCTCGCGCTCTCTTTTGTCCGAATCATGGTCGCCACCAGCGACAGAGGAAGCAGTCGAGGCACCGACGCTGCCTCCTCCATTGGTGGAAGTATTTGTAGTGCGAGGAACTATTGGTGACATAACTAGATTGTCGAAATAAGAGCTACCGGTAAATGACGCAGCCAGCGGGGAGGGTAAAGGTTGAGATCCCGTAATAAGAGTCTGTCGCCGAGACCGGCGACCGACACGGTCATCCTTTCCTGCATCGGCCTTCTTGTGTCGCCGTCGTCGGGCCAGCTCTTCTTCGCGTTCCTTACGCTTACTTGCTTCTTCTTGCTCGACCACTCGTACGATTTCCTCAACGTCGCCAATTTCAATAAGAACATTTTCTGGCTTAAGGTCGGTATGAATAATGCCGCACTCCCGATGCATATAGTCTAAACCGAGTAACACTTGTTTCGTAATTTGTTTGACCAGAGGAACTGGCACACCTCGATGATGGAATCGGCGAATAAGTCCCAAAAGATTCTCACCAAGGACTTCAAACACCATGCAAATATGAGTACCATTTTGACCAACGTGCTCAAACGAGTCGAGCAAGGACACGACATGCGCGCGGCCAGGATGGTCTGGGTTTGCGGAGACAATCTTCTCAAGTAACTTAATTTCGTCCAGTGCCGTTTCTGTGTAATGAGCAGCCGAGCGAACAACTTTGAGAGCCACATGGCGATTGGTGTGCGAGTCCCGCGCGAGCCAGACTGTAGAGAAGTGACCCCAACCAAGCTTGCGGACGATGGTGTACCGGCCGTCTTTGAAGGTCTCGCCGATTGCAACGGGATGGTAACCACCCTTGCAGTAGTCCTCGACAGCTTCTTCGTCGTTAGTCGAGGATTCGGACGACGACGAGGCTGTGGAAGATGCTGAGATATCGCGTAGGGATGAGTTCGAGTTAGGGATAGGGCGCGCAGTGGAAGTCGCATTGGGCGTGGCGGTGGAGGATGGAGAAGAGGAAGGGTGAACGGAGGGGTTTGCCGGTGACTGAAGAGGCATTGGGTAGGGGCGAGGTAGCTGAGAGACGAGGGAGGAAGGGGACTCGTTCGAGGCCATCAAGTCAGAAGCCAGCAGAGACCTAGCATAACCGGTTCAGTTAGCAAACAAAGACCAATTGATGGGTCAGGATGGGCAATTAGCAGAGTACAGGAAACCTACCGCAGTCGGTCAGGCGCCGGCGAAGGATCGCAGTAGTCACCGGGGCCAGCGTTTGCGCAGTTTGGCAGTGTCTGAATGGCAGCGGAAGCCGAGTGGGCGGAGACCGAGACAGAGGCGAGAGAGAAATAGGACGGGCGGGCGTGCGACTTTCGCGGAGGAGTCGGCGGGGTCGCAGCAGAAGGGGCTGTCGCCATTAGAAGGACGCTTGTGCGGATGAGGGCGCGGGACGAGGCAGGCGGCGAGGTAGAGACGGGCGGAGGCTGCGGTCAATGAGTTTGAGGTGCTGATGCTGATGATATAATGCTGCTAGTCACGAATTGGAGGGTGCCCGGCCGCGCTAGACGTAGACACCGGCAGTGCGCCGCAGCACCTGTTTAAAGCCGGCAATATTGTATTTTTTACTTTTCCATTTATTTTGTCTTTTTTAATTTGCATTTTTAAAGCCGAACAATTTCACTCTGTTTGTGCTTGCCATTTCGCATTACTGCGGTGGCAGCACCTTCGAGTCTACTTGCATTTTATCTCATTAGCACGTCCTCTGGGATATCCATCCGATCAATTGTCAAGTCACCGTCAACGAGCGATGCTCACCGGTTTTCCATTTCTGCCTTGCACTGTAATTTATCGATGGTGGTGTGAGCCTGCTATCGCTCTTACGTCGCTATCTGCCTTGACGTCACTGCTTCTGATCGACACTTCCGAAAATTCCGCCGCCTCTCCTTCCCCGCATGCAGAACCTTCTACTACTCGATCACTCGTTCGAAATATGTATTAACCGAACGCAATACCATAAGATAATAAATATAACTAACAAAATTAAAAAAATATATACCATGATGCAATAGGAATCAGCCTAAAACACAAGTAGCAAAAATTACTCTCGATGTTGACAGGATTCGAACCTGCAGCCTTCGGAAGATTTGATTTCGTAAACCGAAATCCGATGCGCTCACCATTGCGCCACAACACCAATCGTAAAGAAAATTGTCGATCTTTTTTACCATCAGCAGCGGTTTTCAAAATTTCCGTCGTAATCGTGTTTAGCAAGAAGATGTTGGACCAATTTGTATTCTGAAATAACCTGGGTTTTTGTACTTTTGCGTATTAGGATACCGTCAAGAAATATGGACATATATACATATATACATCGCATTACAAAAAACACTAACTATAAAGTGCTCCACATACGAGTCACGCACTTTCGTTGACGACTCGTCTCTTATACTTTAATTCTCCATTTCTCCACCAGAAAGAATGGAAAATCGCTCCTGCGAAAATAAAATATCCCTGGCTATCCGAGCTCTCAAGAGCACTCCAAATCTTAGTAGACGGAAGGCTCCAAGAATCTATGAAGTACCGGAGTCGACCTTGCGTGACAGGATGAATGGACGACAATCACACGCGATATCCGTGCCAATTTACATAAGTTGACAAAATTAGAGGGGGATGCAATTATTCAGCGTATATTGGATCTTGGAGCGACGATGGACGCGTCGGTGTGCACTGGGCGAAACATTTTGTCAAGCAACACCAATGCTCAAGACACGCTTGAATCGACCATATGACCAGCAGAGAGCACTCTGTGATGATCCGAATTTAATGGCCATTGGTTCAATCTTTTGCGAAGCATGACGGCGAAGTATGATATCCTTGACTGTGACGTGTACATCTTCAACGAGGCTGGCTTTATGATAGGTGTTATTGGTCATCTACTGCAGTTACGCATGTCGATCAACACGGAAGGCGAAAGTTCATTACCAGGTAATTGGGAGTGGGAAACAGCAATTGAATGCATCAATGCTGATGGGTGGTGTGGTGCATGTCCCGGACGCGATTCTGTGGGCATACGAGTATGCGAAATGCCGAAGGTTCCTTGTTCTAAACCTTGGACCGCAAAGAAGGAGCAGCATATTTGTACGTATCGCTAGTCGAATTGTATCTCGCTTTGAGGCACTTATCTGTCCGCTGCCCGTCACCTTTCATTGTGCTCTTAGTGCTTGCGTTGTGAAAGGAGTACAGCAACTCTCACACTGGCACACCGAGAGTGGCCTCCCGCCAGATTGGGGCTATTAAGCCCACTTCTACTGGATGGACTAATACCTCTACGGGCTTGGACTGGATAAAACATTTCAATAAGCACACTAGGTCACGGTCTAAGGGGGCATATCGAATACCTTTGGTTGATGGACACAAGAGCCATCTGACAGGCAAGTTCCTGAATTTTTGCAAAGAAAACAGTATTATCACGCTTTGCCTACTTACCCATTTATCTCGCCCTCTTTAGCCACTCGACGTTGGGTGCTTTAGTGTGCTGAAGTGGCGATATAATCAACAACTTGAGATGTTTACTAGATCGCATGTGACCACATCAGCTAGGTCGAGTTTTCTACTGCATTCAAAGCGGCCCTCTCTGCTACCGTGACTCCTGAGAACGTTAAGGCGGGATTTGGAGGAACAGGTCTGAGTCCATTTGACCCTCAAGTCGTGATATCAAAGCTAGATGTGAGGTTGCGGACACCGACATCTCCAGGACCCACTCTCACAAGTATCAGCTCTCGGGTCTCTCGGACATCGCATAGCCCGACGGAGGCCATATCGCACTCCGAATATCTTAAATATAGGATCTCTCGCCATCAGGGAAGTCCACCGACGCAAATTTATGCTGCTATCGACCAGCTAACGCAGGTATTATCCCACGCAGTGGCTCTCATGTCTTCCGAGGTGGAAACTCTCTGAAAAGCGAATGATGCCCTCAGCAAGCACAGCAGGACTAAAAATGCCCTTTTTCGTCGTGGAGGAGCACTTAGCATGCAGTATGGCCAGAAAACTAATGCACGAAAAGAGGTGACGGGAGTGAGGATGCTGAAATGAATGGTTTGTGATAGTCCGGTGAGATAACCGAGCCGAGCCAACGCCGCCGCGGAAGCTGTGGCAAGCTCGGACATAATACAAGGACTTATAAGGGGAATTAAGTAGCTGTCTAATATTTGATTCCAATGTTTTATAACTGAATATAACCTTTTGTAGATGTTTAATTGAAGTTCTTTTGGATGACTAAGGGAAATAGTGCACGGCTCGTATGTGGAACACGTTAACTTAACTGTGAATATTGGTATTTCGCTAGAAAATGTTGGAATAACTCCTATTTGCAATTCCATGATAGCTTTGTGCTTTGTACTTTGTATTAGGATGTCGCCGATAAAAACTGTTACATACATCGTCATCCCAGCATCAACACTCGGAACCCCGCCAATATTATTGCTCGCACCATACATACCGCTGGACAGCTGACCGTGCTGTTGAACTACTCAGACTTCATCTTTTACTGCCAGCAATGCGATACTCGATCAACACCTCAATCATGGCCTCTCTGCTGCCCTGACCGACCCGGAACGATTTTAGCGACCAGGCCCAATTCCTGATTGCGTCCGTGAGAAAGGACTAATAATAATAATTATGCTCCTGTGAGATGGCAGAGCAGATGCCATTACTCACTTCGTATTATCCAGCTGAGTGACTACTTGACATCGACCACTGCTAGATCCTAATATGTCGGAGCACTACTTGTGACCCAAGCAGGGCTAAAGCATATCACCGCATGTCGCTGCTTTTCTACTACCTCACGCTCCCACAAGCTGTCATATCTACGCCATTCTGATTTCCACCTTCACTATTGGGTGTGCTACTAACCAGGGCTATATTCTTGGTTTACTTTGTACGATTTTCAGAGGACCCTCGCAACGGTTATTTAATGGTTTACTTGCTTTGTGTTGAAAAGACCATTGGGGGCTTTTTACGTGTGATTAGACATTGGTTTATGGCCATATTGAATTTATGCTCTTACCTATGTACCGCCTATAAATATATATCATCATCATCACCATCCTCATCGGTCTGCAATGTCAAAGTTTGGCTAGTATAATATCAGGAAGATGAGACTTTTTAGCGCATGTCTTCTCAGTTATAAGGCAGTTGTAGTCAGTGATGTTACACCCGCCTCCCCCACACCCTCGGGGCCCGGATTGATGAGGGTGGTGGAGTGACTGACTACAGCCCTTACTTCCTCCATGTATGAATTGACTTGCTACCTCAAAAAGCAGCGACTCACTTCGGATCTGACTCTCGTTGGATCTAACCTGCATGCCAATACCTGTCACAATGTTGACCTAATGCACTCCACATCCCTGCATATCCAGGAGGCTGGGTGGGGATCAGAGTGAAACTTCCTACCCCTATTTTCGTCATAGGGTTTTCGTCATAGGGTCGCCAATTAGCAAATGTGATCTGATCATGTATTGGATCAGCCTGAGGTGAATCATTTGATCGCATGCACATTCTGCACGCTTCATAATATTTCTTACTAGATTCTTATTTTTAAATATCAATTTCGCGTTCTAACTTGAACGTATCATATTTTCCGTCGACAACTTGGACCATTTAGTTTCTCGGTTAACTATTTAACATTTGATAGCTCCGTTGCATATTCTAGGTTCTAACTCTATATTTGATAAGAAATCATGGGGCACATCCATGCGCAAGTCACTGAATAAATATTGATAGAACCGGAAGCGGCATACATGCATTTGCAAGTCACTAGGTAGTGCGACAGGAAATATGTAAATAAAAAACTTACCTTCTTTCTGCTCTACATCAGCGATCGTCTATGCATTGTGAACTATGCTTCATGACAGGTCTGAGACTAACCCCTGCATACAATTTTTGATACAATCGACTTGATCTATGTACGCTCTTCCGATTTGGTGAAGATGCCTTAATATCAATGGGAGCGGCCTACACGCACAGTACTGAGTAAAATGGCGAGTTGTTGCAGTGTGGTCCTAGTTTACTGATTTTTGAACTGCTTCAATTTATCGCGACCATCTGACTAATAAAAACCATAAAGTTATCCCGAATAGAAAACGCCAAGGCTTATTCGCCATTGTACATGAAATATCTGAGCAGGAATTCGCACTGGGAGATATGGCGCGATAATCCCGCGGCTACATTGACATTTTTGACAACAATTCATATTCTCCTATGCTATTCGTTGATTTTGAAATATCCTAGTGCGCGTACATGTAAATGAATTGGGCCCCACTCTATGTTATGTCCCATATAATTGTACAGGACACAGTTAACACAACTTTTATCGAACACCGGACTATTATTTCATTTTGTGACGCTTATAGGAATTATCAAAATACATTCATCAATTTTCTTCCCCAAATCTTATTATCTCAATCAGCAGCATGGTTTCCGAATTACTTCGTATTTATCATAAAATAAATTTCAGCGGTGAATTTAATTTTGAGTTGAAGAAGTATCCATGGCTACTTTATGGGCAGATAGGGCGCTCTTTACTTATTAGATACGCTAACTGAAAAACCGTAGATCAAGATCAACGCACTGCCTTGTTGTGCGTCTAGAAGCCTGCAAAAAAACTAATGAAATTTTAAAAAAGTAAAATAATATAAAGGCTTGATTGATTAAATAAGCGAGATTCCATAGGAATTAGAATGCTTAAAAGGGGAAATGGGGTGTTTGAATTGTTGAATTCGGAAATATTTGAAAAAAATCAAACTGATGCTTTGTTATGGGTCTCAAAGCCCATATAATTAACCAAAAATTTTCAAAAAACAAAAACTAAATTTATTATGATACATTCAAAATAATGCACAGCAGTTGCAATATTTTAGAAATTGCATTAGAGCTTGAATGGAGCATAAATCACAAAAATTAAGCATAACAATGTACATGTGGATAGGGATAAGTCAATTTCTGCGGGAAGCAACAAAACAAGACCGATAATTAAGTTTGACAACTAGGACCATACTCTAGGTAATACGCCGTTTCCCGTCCGATCAACTCTAGCTAAGCCCTAGTAGGCCTACTTAGTACTGCGGTGGGAGACCACGCTGGAATCGTAGGTGTCCTAGTTTTTTATTTTTATTTGTTTCTGCAATTTACTTCGTTTGTATATATTTTTTCTGTCGTTTAATTGTGCGAGGACTGCGGGAAAGGGAGACTGACTAGGCGTCAACAAGTTGGCAAATCGTATGCAGAGTTTAGTTGTGCAGCCAACTCAGACCTTAATAGAAGTAAAGTCCACTTTTTAGATAAAATTTCATTAGATATAAATAAAAGATGAATTTTTAACGAACGCAAAATCTTGCAACACACTTTAATGTAACACGATGTAATTCCTGTCTCATTTCACCATTATTTTTGATGATTTGCAGACTCTATGCGACTCTAGCGTTATCACATATATATTACAAAATATTCATAAATATTCACCTCATCGAGAATAAACTACTGCACTTGTCAATAAACTAGCTGACTGGAAATTATGTTTAGTTAATGGATTATCAACCCGCTCTGGTATAGTTGGACGTTTCTAGAGAACACTGACCTAGTGGAAAATGGAAAACCAAGTCGACTGAAAGTCAAGCAAACTCAGACAATTTATTTTAGTGGTTTCTCAAGATTTGTTTAAAATTCAAAGGTACATAGTCTATCCGAGGAATCCCGTCTGTCGTAAATATAAGCTGATAGCTGAATGACATATTTTTTCCCGTATGATCGAGTTCCCCATAAGTCACGTTACTTCATTTCAATTAACAAAAGGAATATTAGAGATCAGAGTTTAATCGCATAGTCCAGATGGCTTCCTATTTGTTGTATTTCTAAAAAAAGTGAAAAATTTGCTATCAAGAGCAGGAGAAATCAGGAGAAGAACAAAGCAGTAACTGAGGGTAAGAGGAAGTAGGGCATTTATTTATGTGGGTCATGCAGCCCTTGTTTGAGTTGTTTCCACACGACTGTCAAGCATAGTAGCTGAGTCTTACTGTAATAATAAAGTGCCGCTGTCGGGCCTCTTGTTAACTGCGACCAAATAGAGAAAGTTTTTCAATTTCAAGGTAAATTTCCTTATTTTCCGAGATCGCGCTAGGTTGCTGGACAATAAGTAGCATTCAACAAGAGCTGACCTATCCTTATCCATCGCCTAGATGTCATAGCTTCTTATTCTCGAGATAGGAGCATTTTAAGCTGGAAAAATGATTTTCGGTAATAGCTGTGGTCGAAATATAATTGCAAAGTATGAGTTTGTCTCACGTCCACTCCTCGGAGATTATAATCAAATCGCCAGAGGACAGTGTGCCTACCAGGAGAAGTGACTGCTTCAGAGCGACCACGATATATCAGCTCTTTATATGTATCACTTTCCCAGCTGCATTCTGCAGGCTTTACTGTCGTCTACTTTCGGCAAGAAATGCAGTCTTGGTCCGAATACTTACCATGATTAAAACGTTAGATTTGTATTAGCTGTTATAAGCTACCTCGAAGCGATTCTTTAGATTGGACAAAACATTAAAATGTTGTAAGATAGGCCTATATTTGGTTTCGTAGCTCAATGAGTTACGGGGGAAGGAAAGTGCCGTTACAAGACCTTCGATCAACACCTGAACCAGATACCTTCACTGCACTCTTACAGTGACACCATGCCAAACATTCAACTAGGATTGAAGCCTACGCGATATATAATTAGATGCAAAATATCGCGAGTAACTAGCTTTATATAGTGAGAGATCATAATTTAAACATATTTATTTCTAGCTTCTTATGGTGAAGTACCCTGCTACTGCATTCCAGGATTTAGGAACATAGGGCCTGGCCACACTGCTCTAATTTTGTAAGAAGTTAATCCATAATATTTCGTCATAAGGTTAATGCTTCAACACTAACCACCATCGTTACGGCTTGCAATTGTATAATGCACATTTTTTATACCGTGGATTTAACGGGTAGGCAGTCGGAAAGAAAGATATGAATTTAGAGCACCAGCGATTGCAGCATGATCTGCCAACACACACCTACCAATACTTTAGCTATAGTTGATCAAAGTATTCTCATAGAAGTAAACCCGATGAAAGCGACTTGTGTTCAAATCACACATATAATCATTTGTAAAGTAGCTGTTGCCGCCCATTGGACGTGAAACCAGATTCTGGTTCTCATTAACCATTAACCATATTAAAACTCGCCGCACCATGTTATTCATGTCGGCGTAACCATCGAATACCATTAACTACTCACCATATTCGTGCCGTCGTAGCAACGATTACGCCTAAATTTTAATTTTCTACAAATTTAGTTACAATTTTCTTATATAACATTGAAAGCTCTCAATTTGGCCGCTATATTAATGTGATAAAAGTTTGTCTTCTCCCCTGTCTTTAATCCTATAGGTTTTCCTGATTACTCAAATTTTGTAATACTAAATATTTATATAATAAAAATTTATTCGATCGAATATACATAAAAATATTCGCGCCATAGATGATGTGCTGTGTTGTACGTAGTTAGGCAGCAATAATAATCAGAAAATAATCAGAAAATCAGATTGAACAGCCAGCCGTACATGGACTTTGCGGGTTTGGTGAAAGTCTGGTCAAGGTTTTTCCTCATCATTCTATAAACCTGGCTGTCGAATATCTCAAATTAAATTACAGTTGAATCTTTCCGGGAACTTGTTACATACTCGATTTATAGTACATTATTTTGGTGAGTCTCTCTCTGCTGACATTAGGTGGTGGTGCTATACCTTTGTGCTCAGATTGTTCCTGCACGAAGGGGAAGTGTTTGCGCTTGGTCACTACCTTTACAAATGCGCATTTAAACTGGAGGCCAGCGTACATGCATCCGTATTAGTTCTAATATTTACTGTTATCTGACATAAGAAACTCAGTGAATATTCGAAATTGGATATTCTATCGAATATCTACCGAATACTACTGGATCACTTCCTGTCAGGCGCACACTTACTTCAAGTTCGTGATGCCCTCGTCTCCCCGGCCTGTTTCCGAATTATCAAAACCAATGACCGCTGCAGAACATCCACACTTGGCTACATCTGCCCCAGAAAATTCTAGCGGTTGCAGTAGTAGTGGTTCCTCTGGTGGCAGTGCAACGACCCCCGGATCACCATCTCAGCTCTCTACTACGTCATCAGTTTCGATATCTGCCTCGACCGCATCGACGGCGACCAACAACAAGCGCACACTGGCTGACTCTAACGAAGATCATGAGAGTCAGGGAGGATCTCCACGAGTTCGTGTTCTTGAGGATGTGTCTTCTGCTTTTGGGTCTGATGAGACAGCATTGGATGAAGAGCAGCCATACGCGCGACCGGTCCCGATCCGGCTTGGAATGATGGATGTGGATCCTGCTGATTATGCTGCAGACGAGCCGAGTGACTGGGCCAGTAATTCGTCGGTTGAGAGAGCACAAGAGAATGGAAGCGATGAAAGTGCTTCTAAACCACAAAGCATCCCTGACCAGATTAAAGCCGTTCAAGAGGCCAACAACATTACTATGGAAGAAGGCCAGACCTGGAATATTATTTCTACCAAATGGTGGGAATCTTTTGTCGCCGATAAGAGTGAGATTCTTCCAGTGGATAGTTCGGATATTGTTGATGCCAAAGGTACTCTGATTCCCGGTAGCGATTATCAAATTATATCTAGAAACGCCTGGACGCTGCTACAGGATTGGTAAGTGCCGCTTGTTTGCAATTTCAACACTTTTATCACTTAAGCTAATAAAATATACAAACTCTGCAGGTATGGCACAGGTGACTTTACGTTTGATATTGAGCGAACAGCAGTGAATACTTCTGGGCCAGACTCTGTTAATATCGAAGTCGAGATATTCCCTCCCGTATATTCCCTCTACTACTTGCCCGGTCGCTCAGCCAATAGTTTATTGGAAATTTCGGTTCCAAGTACTACTATGTCTCGTACGAGCAAACTCGCTGAACTTTTTGACGCTGCTAGAGAGTCTCTTGATATCCGATCTGATATCACATTACGCATCTGGAAACTTAGCACCTCACCAGTTCAGAAAAAAATGGACGTCGAACGGTTCAAGGCAATTATTGACAAAGAACTAGTCGATATCAATGACATGGACAGTACGCTTGGTGACCTTGCTCTCGGCATGAACGCGACTCTAGTGATTGAAGAGCAACTGGCCAATAAAGAATGGGTTTCGGAGAGGAGGACTGCTCCTCCCGTTCCCGCACGGTCTACCACACATGGACACCGGTTTCCACCGCGGAGGAATGTGAACAACCAGTATGACGACTCACGTGTTAAGGGTACCACCGGAATGGCTAACCTTGGAAATACGTGCTACATGAATTCTGCGCTGCAATGTCTGACTCATGTCGAGGAGCTTACAAAGTATTTTTTGTCGGATGCCTACAAGAATGAGCTGAATCCTTCTAATCCTCTTGGTATGGATGGAAAGGTTGCGATCGCATATTCTGATCTGGTGCGTATGATATTCGGAAGTCAGCCAACGATGTCATCTTTCACTCCTCGTGAAATCAAGGGCGTCATTGGTCGATATGGGCCTATGTTTTCAGGATATGGACAGCATGACTCTCAAGAGTTTGTCGCGTTCTTACTAGATGGTCTGCATGAGGATCTCAATCGGATCCTAAAAAAGCCGTACATTGAAAAGCCTGAACTCCCTAACGATCAAGTTGAGAGCAAAGAGGCTGTTGTTGATCTTGGGAAAAAGTGCTGGGAATTGCACCGCATGCGAAATGACTCTGTTATTCAGGACTTGTTTGCTGGAATGTATAAATCTACACTTGTGTGTCCAGAGTGCAAAAAGGTTAGCATCACCTTTGATCCGTACATGGACCTGACTCTGCCGTTACCAATCGATAATTCTTTTTCTATGAACATTGTTTATTTGCCCGCTCGAGGCCCTCCCATTACTGTTGGTATCGAGATGCATAGTGGCTCGACTGTGAAGGAGTTCAAGCAGTATATCGCTACCCGCGTTGGCACAGATGCCAGACGGCTGATATTAGGTTCTATTTACAGTCACAAAATCTACGGACTCCCAAGTGATCACGACCTTGTAGCTTCCAAGCTCGAAAGCGACGACAGCGTGGTTTATGAGCTTGACCAGGTGCCGGAGGAGCCTGATTATTCTGACGTCATGATTTTTCCTGTCGTCAATCGAATTGAAAGGGATCCGAATCTTCGGTATGCCTCATCTGATCTCTTTGGCTATCCATTTCTAATTACTTTGACCCCTGGTGAAGCGAGTTCTTTCGCCGTAATTCACTCAAAGTTGATTGAAAGGTATGAGTCCATGTCTACCAAGAATATTCTTGGGAGCTGGGGTGAATTGGAAGACGAGGATGCAACCGATGTTCCGACTGCCATGGGAAGTCCTCAGCGTCCGGAAATTTTTAAGGTGGGAGTAACGGCAGGATCAACATATCGTCGGTATTACGCAAATAATACCATCCCAACTGTCTTTTCTGTGGATGCAACTGTTAACATCAAAGATCGCTATGAGAGAGCTCACTATAAGCCTGAGCCTTACAAGTCTATGATAATCCGCAATGATAAGACTGTTGAGAGTGCAGACGACGAACCTACTCGAACGCCTTCTGAAGACGATGTATTAGACATTATTCCGCTAGGGGACGATGTACCTGAACAGGTCGCAGTTCCGGAGAACGATGCCGTCCATACGTCTGCAGATTTCGATGCCGATGCGGAAGAGAATTGGCCTTCTGTTCGAGCGCCGTCCTCCGATATCGAGATGCAGGATGCAAGCGACAAGGAAGATACTGACTCTGATGCCGACATCATTCGTCCGACTGATTCTGAAGATGAGATCATGCCTACTGTTGAAGATCTTTTTGACAACAGCGAGGCTCAAGAAGAAACTGTTGCGGCACCTCCTACGTCCGGATGGGGCGCATCGCAAGATGAGGATGAGGCAAAGGTTAAGGATCTATATGTCACTATGGGTGAGACTATTGTCTGCGATTGGTCTCGTGACGCGTATGATACCTGTTTTGGAGCAACTGATGCCAGTGATAGCATGCGAGGCCGTGCTGCATGGGAAGATATGCAGCTATTTGAGAGTGATGATGTTAAGCAGATCCGTACCAAACGGAATTTGAAACTTACGCAGCAAATAACACTTGATGATTGTTTGGACCTGTTCTCGAAGCCTGAAGTTTTAGGAGAAGATGATCTGTGGTACTGCCCTAGATGTAAGGAACACCGGCAGGCAATCAAGACGTTTGAGATTTGGAAAGTGCCCGAGATATTTACCATTCATCTGAAACGGTTTAGTTCCACTTCTCGAAGAGATAAAATTGATGCTATGATTGAATTTCCTGTCGAAAATCTTGACTTGTCTAATCGAGTAGGCGATCCGGAGCAGAATCAGAATCCCGAGCATCTTTTGTATGACTTAATTGCCGTCGACAATCATTTCGGTGGCCTCGGTGGAGGCCACTATACCGCTAATGTGAAAAATTTTGTGGATAAGAAGTGGTATTACTTTGATGGTACATATTCGCTAAAATAGATTTCTTTATATCGATGAGTATGCTAACAGTAACTCCCAGATTCCTCTGTTCGCGAAGTCACACCAGAATCCGGAGTCACAAGTGCTGCCTATCTTTTATTTTATCGCCGTCGCTCGTCAACAATCTTAGGTGGTGAAAAGCTTCAAGAAGTTCTTGCAAGCAAAGAGGATCCTCTTGCACCCGAGCCTTCTAAGTCTGTATCTGCAAAAGTTACGAATGCTGACCCCTTCTCTCTGACTGGCGATAAGGCAGCTGATATTGCAGCGATGCCGCCTCCGCCTGGTGGTACTGAGTTCCTTGGGCCACTTGCAGCTCCCTCCTCTGCAGAAGTTGAAGTAAGCTCCTCGGCAAAAAATGAAGATGACTTGCGATTCCCAGGAGCAGGGCATATGCTTGGTGGTAACATTGGCATCTCTACAGACTTGACTACCTTTGGAGGTGGCTCGCACATGAGCTCCACTTCGTGGCCATTATCATCGCATCCAAAAGCTATTACAGCCGATACTGACTGTGACTGCGACGATGAGGATACTGATGAGGTCGATGAGATCAACACTGCTACTGGTGGCGTCAAGGATTTGGAGGTTGATCCCAGCCTGTCTGATGATGATTTCGATGACGATGATGATACGACTACAGACATTTCCGAAAGCGATAAGAATATGATTCCGAGCGAGGAGACGTCAATTGTTGGAGATGATGTGGTCGATCTCAAGCCTGTCGGATTCGGATTTGCGGAGGATAACGAAAATGAGGATGATGAGAAAGTTACGGAGATCAGGGTTTGAGAAACATACATATTCATTTTTTTACATTTGCATTAATTGTTCCGTGATCCGGGACAGTGTTAGGTTTGCTGTATGGGGCTTGTTTTTATTATGTTTTATTCATCAATTTCCTTACAATGTGTGTTTGCATGCTTGTTCCTGTAGCATTATTCAAAATTCAACTGCTTCATTATTCACATTCATTTTGAATTATATGCTGCACCGTTAACGTGAATTCCAAAATTTAATTATCTATGCATGCAATTTGAATTATTAATCGCAATTGTAAAAGGAATAAAAATTGCGTCAGAGCCAAAAAAAAATATGGTGATAACTGTGAGATTCGAACTCACGCCCCTTTCGAGATTCGAAACCACGATAAACGTGATAAGAAGTCTAATTCTTGAGTCGAACGCCTTAGACCAACTCGGCCAAGTTACCCTCCATTATATTTTGAAGAAGTTGACAGGTAGATAAACCTCATCACTGTTGGGCGGGAGTTTACTTTCCGGCTCCTCAGAATTGCTGATCCAGCAGATCAGCCAGCACACCTCCCCCCGAGAGTATCCTCCTCCAGGATGATACCCTGCAGATGCATCAGTGTTCACCCAGTCCCATATCAAATTTGAGAATAGTAGGGATTGTCTTTATCCACAAGAGCCAGTCAATGACCTCCCATTCTGGCAAGCACGATTGCATATAGTCAAGGAGCTCTACAAATGGCAATGGGCTCATCTTTTGTCACTGCACCGAATGTCCATAGTTGCACACTTCAGTGAGAAGTTTCGGGAAAGGAATGATCCGGCTAGGCTAGCTAATCCGGCCTTCTTTGTCAACGCGGTCGAGATTCGCCGGAAAATCGATTCTTTGAGTGTGATCTGATTAATGGTCTATGGGTTTCGTCATGAATGGAGCCAACGAGAGGTCTTATCGGATCGTGTGGAGCATGATCGTGCACGACGGAATGCGGTCATTATTCATGCAGGATCTCAGGAGGTTATTTTAGTTATTTCACAGCTTGGTGGTCATATCTCATTTGCTTTGCTTTGACTTTTATTTAATTTCTGTGCACAATTTCTGGATGAGTCGGAGCAGATTATTTGGGTGATACCTTTTATCATTGTATTCGTGTTATAATTTTCAATATACCAGGTGGCTTTGCTTTTTTTGCAGATTAAAAAAAGGATTCGTTCAACTCCGCACAGGTCAGGACTTGTTTGGTGAGTATTATCATCGCTTTCAGAGGCCTGAGGCGCCCGTCATAGAACTGCCCCTGTGGGATGGTTGACATCAACTCACACTCATTACTCTTTTGCCCGTTGACTTTATCGATTCGGCCTCTGCTTGGCCCTAATCAGAGTGACCCTTACCTACTTGGCACTAGGGATGGGCTCAAGTTGGTAAATGCCTTCCTCGGTGCATAAGCTCTCTTGATGCTTCCTATTAGTCATTGGGTGGTTCCCGAGTCTAGTCTTGATCTTGACTATATGCGAGAGAATTTCGCTGAATACTCGGGATGGATAATGATGGGCTTGTAAGAAAATTGTGTTGAAAAGGCACTACATGATTAATTTTGGCATTTGGCAGAGAGATGTTGGAGTAACTCCTATTTGTATTCTGAAATAACTTGGGGGTTTTGTGCTTTTGTTATTCGCATACCGTCTATACATATATTACGTACATCCCTGATCTTGATCTTCTTATCCATAGAGAGACCTAATTATTTTCCTAAACTCCTAGATATACAATGAAAACAATTGTATTTTAGACGCTATACATTTTTAACCGCAGTCTCAGCAAGCAATTCTCCGCGAAGGCGCTGAACCTAGTACATATTTCCTTCTCCACTCCAGTTCCTCGTCCAGGTCTTCTCGTTTGATATCAAACCTCACATGACTAACGTTTCTAGTTTGTCCTAAGTGAGTTGCACTATCGTCTTACTATAATCGCCAGTCCGGAAATCGTCAATGCATCTCGGCCTCTCCACTACCTCACCGTTGCATGTAACACCCTCATATTCAAAGGTCTCTTCATTCCTTGATCATTATATGTGTGATCCACGGACGGTCATTCCGAGATCTGTCGCTATTGCTGATCCCGTTTTAGGTATGCTTTCCCATCCTTGACTAGCACCTCAGGATACTCCACAAATGCTTCCCTACCTATCTTCGAAAGGTATTCGCTGCTCATAATATCGCGGATATCCATCCCAACGATAGATTCTTTGTGGCTTCCTGAGCTACCACGCAAGTCCAGTATATTTTGCAATGTAACTATTCCCGTAGTATATCCTTATCCTCCTTGTGGTCATAGTGCTTTGTACGATCGTAGTCAGTAGCCTCAAGGAAACGTGTAATTTCGTATAATCAATCTGAGAAACAGCTCTCAATCAATTTATCACAGTAATAAACACTTATGACTTAACGTGTAAGCTCACGCGTTTCATGACTGGGGCGGCGTGAGGATGGCAATCACAGTGGTTTCGTCACAGCATTCTTTCGTCAACTTAATTCAGTTAGACTTCTTACTCATCATTAAAAATCAACAATTGATCGCCATAGAGTGTAAATAAATAGCAAAACACAAAGGCGATAATCAAAAAATAAAAAATGAAGAGAATGCATCAAACAGAAATTCATATGGTATCGTGCAAATGAACACAGAGCTGATTGAAAACTTGTTAAGGCGCCTCGATAGTGGTCGTCTCCATCGTTGCCGTCCTCCAAAATTATTATTATCGAGAGCGAGCCGATCCACAAAAACCATGAGACAAAACGAAAAGTCGAAACCTCTTAAATTATAGCCGGTGAATGTCCTCTGCGTGTAGGACGCATTTAGGCTGTTGCACTGGAAGGACTGGTGTTATTGCATGTTAACCGAACCCGACATGCGCAAGCTTTAGTGAGTTACCAACCCTATCAGGAATTCTCTTCCATTGATTCTCTTCATCTTCTTAATTCAGTTGTATTTGCTTCCCAGTGTTTCTATTTGATTATATTATTTGTACTAATACATGCTATATTAATTTTCATAAACACACTTACCGATCCATCCATGCTTCTTCGTCCCCAGAGAGCGTACCCCGCAATGACCAGACCTCTGAAAATTTTCTAAATCCACCAGAGGGCATCAATCTCACAAGTTTACTACGTGCGTAGATGTTCGCTTTTAAAAATCCCTGATCTGTTAAACTTATACATGCGTTTTCAATATCGTCATTAGTCCACTGCATCTCTGGAATACTGAAAGGGAATATTTCTGGTCCACCGCTAGCATCAGTAACGGACTGCGCAGCAATTGATGAATTGTAAGAGCGCGTCGAAAGTTGGACGCCAACCAAAAGCGACTCATATGACAAGTCATTAGGCCTCTTCTTTCCGGGCTCTGTCGGAGGGTTTGCAGTATACGTACTTCTATAAATCGCGTTAGTGACTGCCTACTATTGGAACTCTAGAAAAGAAGATAATACGCACATTTGTCGGAATAAGTTCCTCAGAATGATTATTTCGCTCTTTGACCGCAGCAGAACAAACATCTTTTTCGCGATAAACCAATCAAAATATTTTACTAAATGAGCATTATACCCATACATATCACCAGATCTCAGCGCTCTTTCCAGCGGTGAGAAAACTTCCTGTAAGGTGTTTCCCGCAATCAGGTACAGTTCCGGGCGCGTTCCGATGCCCAGTAGTAGACTTGTCGGAATCAAATATGTTAGAATGGCACGTTGGTTGTTGGTAGCTGACGCAAGACAATTATTGAAAGCCCAGAGAAGGTGCTTCCGCGCACGAAGTATCTCTTGTCGGAGGAAATAGAATCGCCCAAGATAGTATCTGAAGGTCACGCGATGGGATCGTGGATATTTGGAGAAGTCTATTTGTGCGGTATGAATATTTGAGAAAACGTTTGCGCACGCAGCAGGTTGGTTAAGCTATATCTCCGTTAGAATTGAAATTATGAAATAATCACATCAGATGCACGACTACCTTGAAGTATGTTCTGCATAGCAACACCGATATATATAAAATGACATCCTTTTTACTCGACATGCCTTGATCTGGCGAATATCTCTCTCCTCGAATCGAATTGAACATTTTCAAAAGCACAGTAGATACTTCATTTGTTCTGGCCAAAGTCTTTGGTTTGCTATCGTCAATTCTGCTATCTTCGTTGACAGAATCAAGATAGATCGAGCTGTTTGTCATTATTGTCGCAAGACTGCGCACAATAGGAGTTAAAACAGCTCCCTGTCGATTACTATATGCAATTTGTAAATCTCTAAATCAATCGAATGTTAGATTGCTAATACTCCATTGGTATATTGTTCGAGTGAGCATACATGAATAGACGTTCCAGTAGAGGGTATGAAAGCTCTAAATCCTGAGGGCTGGCATCTCGCGCGAACTTGAGATAGCAACTGACAAATTCCGTAAATCCAGGCCAATCTCCAGAGAAGTAGTTTTGCGATTCTACTAATTTTTCGACCTCATCGTCTGAATTAGCTATCTAAAGTTCGGGTAAGTAGTCAATTAAAAATCTAGCACGGTTCTCGTCAACATACACTCCGTAGATCGCGCCTGAGCGTAGCAAGATCCGCTGAACTGAGATCTAGAATAAACAACTGAGACAAAATTAATGGCGAGGAGAGATTACTTCCAACTAAGCTTAGGAATCGTTGTATAGACATTATATAACCTGGTCTTCGCGTGTGGAAATTTAATAAACAGAAAGGAATTCAATAAATTTCTGGTTGATATCCAATCTATAGAGCAGCCGCACTCCTGAAAATTGAAAAACTGAATAACTAATGACCGCACCCAATATTATCTCATATTATCTCATATTATCTCATATTATCTCATAATGAACGCGATCGATGAATTATAAGAATGGCATTAGCATGGGAGCCGCGGAACCATCTAATATTATAAAATATCGATTGAATGTAGATGATTTGGGGATTTTCCTGCGTCGTGAAATATATTCGACAACCATCGCTGCAGCGTATTTTATTGAATTACTATGTGGACGTTCTATTGCATTATAGTACAACGTTTTTATACAACAAAAACATATCTATAAGATTACTGATTTGCACACATATGGCCGAAACTAATCGATAATCCACTTAATTTATTATCAACAGGTGGCTGAACAGAAGCATACGCTCAGAGTTGGCCTACGAGCCGGAAACCTAGCATACGCTCAGAGTTGGCCTACGAGCCGGAAACCTCTTCAAAAGGTCGCAAAAATTAAAATTAAATCCATATCCAAATCTACTTCTAGATTCTAACTAAATCACCTTTTGTCATTAGATTGTAAGCGGGATGGATCCTTGACAAGAAACAAGTTCGTTAGCATGTGCGGCTCATTCAATCAGTAAAATAGGTTCCATGATATGTCCAAACACTTATAACAGCTACTTTTGATTATCCTGGTTCTTATAGTGCCAGTACTGGCACAGCGGCAAATCCTGCTGAACAATTCATCGCGACATCTGCTCTCTCACGCATAGCAAATTATTCTGCTTTTTGACCATAATTTTCGTTCACTAGTCTTAATTATTTTTTTGATATTTGAAGTATTTCGACGTCATTAATTCTGATTAATTTTTGTCCATGAGGTGCTAGTGTCTTCTCGGTATAGTGCTCAGTAATCGGCTCACGATGTCCGGTGCCAAACAATCTGATCAGGCGGACGAGGAAGATCTCTTCACAGATCTTTAGTAAGTCGATCAGTTCTTACTGCTTTTAAAGTTTTATATTTTTAATAACATATAGTGGTAGTGGTGACGAAGCCCCTTTGTCGAAAGAGGGTGTAGATCGTACGCGATCTTCCAACCGGCCTCCGGAGAATCATCAACGGCAGACAGTTCCAGCAACTCAGGAACTGCTGGGCCAAATTTCCCGCTATTCGACGCTACCACTACACGAATCGAATAATGCGGATAACATTAATGACGTCGCCAAATATCAATCCCCTGCACAACAGTCATTCGACAATGACGGCGGTTCTAGTGATGATGGGTATGTATTTGAATCGCTTTCTTTGATTTAGAGGTCAGAATTCTTGCTAACAATTTCTAGGAAAATGTTTATCGGTAAGTTAGTTGATATGGCGAATAAAACTGCATAGCCATTAATTGATGCTGATAACCTCTGTTTTAGGAGGCTTGAATTGGGACACCACAGATGGTAGGCTACGAATTTGATAAATCTTATTGATTCTCGACTCGATTCTCGACTCACTCGTTCAATAGAGACACTTAGGAAGTATTTCTCGCAATATGGACCAGTACTCGAATGTCAAGTTATGCGTGATCCAACGACTGGCCGTTCTCGAGGTTTTGGATTTTTGACATTTAAAGATTCTAAGTGCGTGAACTCGGTAATGGTCAAAGAACACGTTCTTGACGGCAAGATAGTGAGTCATAGATTTAGCCCATTAGTCCGTTAAATAGTTAACTTATTATTTTAAAGATCGACCCAAAACGCGCGATTCCAAAAGACGAACAAGAACGAACGTCCAAAATATTCGTAGGCGGTGTTGCTCCAGGCGTGACTGAGCCAGAATTTCGAGAGACTTTTTCACAGTTCGGTAGGGTTATTGATGCTAGTTTAATGATTGATAAAGATACTGGTCGATCGCGCGGATTTGGATTTATTACTTTTGATGGCGAAGCTGCTGTGGATAATACGCTAGCTCATTGCCCGTTGATTATAGGCGGTAAAATGGTAGAAGTCAAAAAGGCTCAGCCAAAGGGGGCTAAAGACAAATTTGACGATGAGTCAAAGATAGAATCAGTAGGCGGACGACAACAACAGCAACAGCAATACATGAATTACGATGGTCATGATTTCAACTCCGAAAATCAAGGCGATATGATGATGGGGGATTATAATACGGCCGAGTCTTATCCTAACGGAATGACGCCGTCAATGTTGGCACAATATTGGTATCGCACACAGCTTTACTTGGAATCTCTTGAAAAATTACAGACCAATGGCCTTCAAGCTTCTGCTATGGCTTATGCCTACCAACAGCAGATGTTGCAGCGACAACACATGATGCAGCAGCAGCAGCTACAGCTACACTCTCAGCAAGAACTGGAGGTGCAGGAATTCGATCAGCAGGACCAGAATCTCAGTGATGATTATGATCCTGAGAAAAATGAGGCTTCGAAATCGCCAGATAGAATCATGCCTGAATCTCAAACACCAGAACCGGCAAGTAACAGCCAAGAGTCCTCTACCGAAAGGCAAAGTGCCGCAATCACCCCTACTCGAAATATTCCTACAGGCCCTTCTTCGATGATACCCAAGGTTTCTTCTACCTTGATGGGTCCAGCGATTCCTACCGGTCCCCTGACTGGAATACCAAAGGGCCCATCAGCTGGAATTCCTAAAGGTCCCGCAGCAAGTATACCCAAAGGTCCGTCAGCTGGTATCCCAAAAGGACCTTCAGCTGGTATTCCAAAAGGACCCTCAGCTGGTATTCCAAAAGGTCCGGCTGCTAGTATACCTAAGGGTCCGTCAGCTACCATCCCCAAAGGTCCTTCTGCGAATGTACCGACCGGACCTTCAGCTGGTATACCAGCAGGTCCTTCGAACATGCAATCACGAGAACGTCAAAATACTCCAGGATCAGCAGACAGTACTCCTAGAGATAGTACTCCTACTTCAGACAGCACAAGCGATATCAAGCCACCAAGCGGACCAAAAGCACTCAGAAATCAACCATTTACAGCACCTACCGGTCCACGGCAAGGAGTACCTTTTGCTCGCGGTAGAGGAAGAGGCGGTTACGGTCGAGGAGGGTTCCATCCTTATGCGCGGTGAATTGAACTTGGAATTTGTGTATAGAAATAATTAATTATAAAAAAAACCATAAACTCGTTACATGTTATAATAATACAAAAATACAACAAGTCCTAACCCATAATCATTAAAAACCTAACAGAGATTGCGTGTTATAATCACAAAAAAAAATAGCCGTCGTAATCCATAATCATTAAAATTAGAAAAGACAGCTATTGTAACATTAGTTTGATGCCTTTGACTCCCGGACTCCGTTTAATAGCAACAATTGATATCCATAGTACCAACATGACATGCCGAACCATAATCATAACATATATGCTTTGGGAGAGTATATATATAGCAAAAGACATAGTAGATATGTAAGCAGTTGAAATCTTTAATCTGCGAGGCCTCTTTGTCTTCGAAGGGTTGACAACAGCCTCTCGATCTTTACCTCTGCCGATAGCCTCCGAAACCTGACTAGAATCTGCAAATCGCAGATCTAGCAAATGCTGAAATTGACCAATTGATGGTCTAAAAGCTGCTCGATTACTAAACTCATTTGTGCAACTATATATCAGAGCCGACATAAGCCACACAGCCGCCATAATACCCATATCGATGCTGCGAACAGATATAAAACCTAAGGTCCGTCCAAATTCACCCTTTTGACGCATATCGGCATAGTCAATACCCCAAAAGAACGAATATAAATCTTCAAATCCAACGCTCCCATCAGTTGCACCAGATAATGTGGAGACTTGGTTCAAGTTCTCGTGCCTTAGATTACTGCTAGCTAGGTGTTTTGCTCGCAGCTTCTCGTTTTCCGCCCTGGCACGTAGACGTAGTACTTTGCTTAGATCTTCATAATTTTGATCTGGAGGTCCTTCGTCTGCTGTGAGGTCTTCGTCCGGCTGGTCCGAACTTGCTGAGGAGACTGAATAGCGCCTCCCAAATGAAAAACTGCGTCGGCCGACTGTGCCTGGCGTATCCTGCAAGGCACATTCCTCGAGCTTCCGCAGGTTGCGAGGTGAAAGACTGCCATAGTTCGCGCTGTTCGCGATTTCATTTGTGATTCTCAGGACCTGGATAGTCGAGCCACCTTCGAAACGCTTGGGTGACGAGAGTTTCGGGGAGGACTTTGGCGATGAAGAAAGATCATCGTATCCGGCGGTGTTTTCCCTATTGAGGACGAGAGAAAGTCCACGGCTATGATGGCGAGGCATAGCTCTAATATAGATTGATTAAGCTATCAAGGTGATAAAGTGAGAAGACGATTAATATTGCCCGATAGATGAATCTAGCCGATAGAGAAGACGCGTGTGAATAGGCGAGAAGTAGAGAGTGTTGCGAAAAAAATCACCAACTAGTCTATACTGTCATTCTTAACGTTCTTAATTCTGATATGGGCGATCTCAGCTCCAAATTCGCTAGTCATCGATGAGACAGACGTCAAATCCGATGTTTTGGCTCTGGGGCGCGTCGCATATCTCGAGGCTGTCACATGCACACTGGTTCAGATGAGGCATTGGTTTGACATCCTGCTCAGGAACCAGCTAGGTTCAGATTCAGGTTCAGGTTCAGCTTCTAGAGTGCTGCAGCGCATCGCTTAAGCCGCCGTCTTCGATAGGTAGACCAATGATTCAGTTCTACGCAATTCATACTAAGATCCAACGCTCAACAGTAGACCGGCTGCACTTAGTCGGAGCCTTACCGTAAATCCAGACTTAAAGCTTTGCTTCCAGGGCGAATCTCTTCTCTTAACCGCTGAGGGGAAACCGTCTATGCAGTCCACCTCACGCGGGTCGCGTTTGTAAGCCCATACGCCATCCAGTGCGCAGACACTTCCTAACCCTGGAACGAGGTCTAGCTTGAACACTCACCGTACGCCCTTCTTGGATGCAAAACAAATAAATTTGTTTACGCGAATCCAGCTCCTTTCTTGTATTTGTGTCATCTCTGGTTTCTTTTTGCAGAAGATCTTAGATATCAGGGTTTTGATTATAGTTCCAAGAGAGCCAACTATCATCTTGAATCTACGATTCCTCTGGGAAGACCGAACGTCGTTTCAGCACATAACGAAAATCATCCCACAAGGCATTGATGGTGGCCAAGGATTCGCAATAATGGTGCGATGTCGTCCTCTTGTACTATATGGCTTTTTGAGTGTCTAACTTTATGTAGCTATGGACATCAGTTTTAGGATTTGTCCTGATAGCCATCTATGTGGTATGGATCATCAGTTATTTCTGCGCTTTCCGGAGAGCTCCGCTGTCCTTGATTCTCGCCCTTTTCGCTGCAGTTTACATAGCATTTTCGATCATTTTGTTGGTTCCAATTGATCTTGCTACCACGACTTCCGACTATCAACCTTTGCTGTATTTGCCGCGCCGAGTAACCTTCGCACTGTGGAGAGTCGTGTATTGGCTATCATTCGCTCTGACATGGTAAGTGGCCTACTACACGTGTGAAGGGAACGGCTCTTATAGTTGATCATTAACCTTTGTGTCACCTATAGGGTTATTCTTCCTATGACACAGGCCTTCCTGGAATCGGGTCATAAAGATCGCAGGAAGCGAATACGCGAAGCCATCCGATCGAATGCGCGATATCAACTCGTTCAGTTCTCTCTGGCGATTGCAGCACTCGTATATTTTTTCTTATATTCCGGATTGTCATTGTAAGCTTTAGATTTTGGATTCAAGGCTGAAAGATACTAACGTCTTCACAGTATGTCCTTGAAAGCAATGGCTATTGCCCTCTCTCACAGCTACTCTCTGATCTTGTCAATTATTTTCCTCGGAATTGGCCTAGTTAGCGTAAGGATCGTGTGTAGTAAGGAACTCTTCTTATTGTGCGCTAATGCTGTATTCTATAGATTCCTCGCACTCTCTATGACCGATCATCAGCAGACAAGCGACTACAATCACTTGAAGAACATGCGCCTACATTGAAAGATCACCAGACTGACGCCCGAATGCAGTACAGCGATGTGTCCGCCGAAGTTCGAGCTCTAGAGCCCGTTATGGACGGGCCGTACGAGCATTGGATTATGGAACTTCTTGGTGACGCTCAAGATGTTATTATGGCTCCACCTCTAAGCCGTATGCAAGTTACCGAAGAATACTTGTCGACCCTCACATTCAGACTAAGAAAATGCAGACTACGATTTGATAGATATGAATATGAATGGAATCTTCTAATCATGCAATCTGCTGACTTGATAGATATCATATCGAGTAGACAGACTCATTCTCTTAAATTTCGTTTCCGAAGCAGCAGACTATCTCCGAAGCTGGCATACTTTTATTATGTCTGGATTAAGCCTCTGCTTTTCAAATTATACGCTCTGGCAACTGTCGCTTTTTCAGCTTTGGTTATAATGTCTGAAATTTTGGAAGGTACAGAGTTTTCAATCCTTGGCTTTTTGTCTACTTTGTTGGACGGTTTCCAGCAGGAGTTGATCTCCTTTGCCATCGTGGCATATATGTGCCTCGCAGCATACTCCAGTCTTGCTAGAGTACGAATCTTTGACATATTTAATCTGGCTCCGCGACATACAGACACGCGGTCAGCTATTTTTTATGCGACCCAAATTTGCAGATTGACGATCCCGCTTGCATACAGTTATGTTGGCATGGTACCTCCGCATGTGCAATCGTCAGTATTTGAGGAGTTTCTGCAGCCGTCGATTGACTTGACTCCACTCGGAAAGTACTTCATTCAGTGGCTACCACGGTTCATTCTCATCCCAGTATTCATTTCATATTTCAATTTGTACAACAGACTGCGGCGAAAGCTAGGCTTTTTGGAAAGTTTTGGAGAAGATGAGGAGATGGTTGGAAGCAGAGCTGAGGGTAGAGATTTGATCTCGTATGAATTGAATGCTAGGCGGATTAGGGCCGAGAGTCGTCGATAATGATTTACGAATAGATCTTGTTCATGAGATGGTGTATAGAGAAATCATTGTTGTAGCACAATAGCGGAGGTACGAGTACGAGTTGTCGCAGACATCGCCAAGTATTGCGGTTAAGGGCTTTTTTAACATAAATAACTGTGTGCTTAGCCCTTTATGCAGGGGATTTCACGTGAAATTGCGTGTGCCTCCGCAAGATTTTGACTCCGAGGACGACAGAGTTTATCGGATCTTGCTTTGTCATTTGAGCATACAACCTGACGTTTTGTAGAGTGTGCGTCTATAGATCAGCCTTTGCTGTTGGTTGCCGGTCCTCTGTGCTTATATGTGCTTGGTCCTGCTGACGAACGGCATATTCGCCTTTGTTCTGCGAGCGAGCAAGCAAGCAAATATTCTCACCTTTCATGCTCTCGTGTAGTGGCAGCAGGACTCGCAGCTTCTCAATTCCTGTCTGCTGAGCTCGACCAAAGCCTACTCATCGCCAGCCTCAAGCTCACCAATGTCTCGTCTGCCCTCGCCTTCTCAAATTCTGCGGTCGCTCAGTCGAGGAGTGTCCTCAGCCGCAAGAGCCTCGCAGGCTGTTCCAAGTGCAGTTCGCCAGCAGTCCGTCGCTCAGCCTGTGCTCAATTCAGACCCGCACTCTGTACCTGGATCGTCGCATCCTCCTTCGCCATCGTCGTCTGTCCCCAGATCGTCGAATCGCCCCATGTCCTTTCCTTGTCTAGATGTTCTTGAGCAGCGCACTCGTTCGTTTGACACCGGTCCTGAGCCCACCTACTCTCGAAACATTACCGGCTACGAGATCTACCACTCCTCAGAGCCACTCCGTCTAGACTATGGAGGCATCTTACTTGAGTACGACATTGCGTACGAGACATGGGGAACCTTGAATGCCGACAAATCAAACGCGATTCTCTTGCACACTGGTTTGTCTGCCTCTTCTCATGCTCATTCGCATGCTAAAAACTCGTCTCCCGGCTGGTGGGAGAAATTCATCGGGCCCGGATGCGCGATCGATACGAATAAGTTTTTTGTGATTTGCACAAATGCTATTGGAGGATGTTATGGTTCTTCAGGGCCGTCTTCGATCGATCCTGCTGGTGGACAGAGATATGCAACTAGCTTTCCCATTGTTACAATCGATGACATGACTCGTGCCCAACAGCGTCTTATATCTGAAGAATTTGAGATTCCTAAACTGCAGGCGTCTGTTGGTGCCTCAATGGGTGGTATGCAGTCTCTTTCCTATGGTACACAATTTCCCGATCTGGTGGGTCGTGTCGTTTCGATTTCAGGCTGTGCTCGCTCTCACCCTTACTCAATCGCCATGCGTCATACCCAGCGCCAAGTACTAATGTCTGATCCTAACTGGCGCCGCGGATATTATTACGACAGGGTGCCTCCTCATGCAGGTATGAAACTCGCTCGTGAGATTGCTACAATTACGTACCGATCAGGTCCGGAATGGGAGCAAAGATTTGGTCGCAAGCGCGCCGACCCACGGAAACCTCCAGCTCTTTGCGCTGACTTTTCGATCGAAACCTATCTTGACCATCAAGGTGAGAAATTCTGTTTAGAATATGATCCGAATTCACTATTATACATCTCTAAGGCTATGGATCTATTTGATCTGTCATTGTCTGTGCGCCAGAAAGCCATCGCTACGCGCGCGATGGCAAGCATTAATGACGAAGTTGCAGCGTCTATTTGCGCTCTTCCTTGCGATCCATACAAAGAAGTGGAAGCAGCTGCTGACATTCCTCCTCAGCTCAACTTTGATGAAGCTCGAGAGGATTTGGTCGCTGGTATGCGAGCTCTAAAGGACACGCCCGTCTTTGTCCTTGGTGCGGAGTCTGATATTTTGTTCCCTAGCTGGCAACAGAAAGAGATCGCTAATTTTATCCGAGAGGCTGGGAACGACAAAGTTGAGCATATTGAGTTGGGGTCTGATGTGAGCTGGTATGGGCACGACACATTCCTATTATCTATTAACGAAGTCGGTGGACCAGTTAAGAAATTCCTCGAAAAGGACTTGTAAAGAATTTATACTACGGCCGTTCAAGATTATTTTTATTTTGCTATTTTTATTTTTACATTTTTATTAGGCATAAGGAGCAAGGGAAATGTGGCGTCATCTAAATTTGGTCAATTGTGTTCAAATGTTTATGTACTTTGAGTTTCGTAGGTTTTCTGATTCGGCTGGGATAGCGGAAGGAGTCTTAACGGCTTTTCAAATTTTGCTTTATACATTTCAAATTTTTTATTTTATATTTTTGTTTAAAAGAAAATCTATTTTTTTGGGGATCGTTTGATTTTGAGCGCTCACTAGGACTTAGTTCTTGTCAACCATCATTTCTCTGTTCCTTTAATTCGTCGTAGCGCGTCGCCTAGCTGATACGTCGCTTGCGTCCAGGATACAGGTCATTCAAAGTGATGCAAGTGAGCAAGCTTGTCGAGCTATACGCACCACTAAAATAAAATAGAAGAATTAAAAAAGAGAAGGAGAGAGAGAAAGGAATAAAATAGCAGCGAGAAGGTGAGAGCAGAAATCATGACGCGCTATTCCTGTTTCCGAGCTGTAATGAGAACCGTTACAGTCCGTGCGTGCGGCGCTTTGTGTACAATTTTGCGCCTGCAGAGCATTTGTAAAGCAATGGAGCTAATTGGTGCCCGCGCATCTTCATTTCTATCACCCCCCGCCTTTTGATTTTGGCATATCGCATATTTTTTCGGGAGTAAATTTGTTATAAATAGCGTTGCTGCGGGTGTAAATCAAGATCTAGGCAAATATATACATGCTGCATGTTAAATCAATAGGCGATTCAAAGCCGCTGCGCAGTACAGTACTGCATCTGATCTAGTGTTCAATATTAATGGAAATTAACCAAAAGCTTGACAATTTTTACTTTCAGTTTCAGGTATGAACTTTTTACAATGTCTAAGATACATTCGAACTGCCAATATACAATAGCGCTGTCGGAAAGTTTGAGAGCTTATCCTGCTCCCCTTCCGAGAAGATGCCCTTCTTTTTTAGCGAAAGTAGCATTTTGCATAAGAGCTACTTCTGCGTACATTAGCAGGTGCTATGAGACGAATTGCCGGTTCTAGCAGATGACGAAAACGAAATCCAACAAATAAGCCGACAATAGACCGATATCACTCAGCTCATAGATATGCCTAAGAAATCCGAAGAGGGTGGACAGGATCGGGAGGTGTGTGCTGCCGACTATTGACCATTATATGTTTGATTTCAAATCATAGTATCCAATATATATTATTTTAGAAAACACGCTCCAAAGTCTGTCTTTGGGGCCACAGTTTTTCGAACCGCTTTCCGCAAATGTTTTCTACCCAGCATCCCGCAAAATGAACCACCAAATCACCCGGATACCAACCCATATCTCTTCCGCCAACACCAAATGCATTAATCAGTCTCAAGTCGACAAATCCAACATGTTGCCGATATTCCTCACTACCAATAATCATTCGATTTAATGCGTCTTGCTCGTTACGATGCTTCCTTGTTTCTGCTTGAGCCAGCCATTCATCCAACATTGTGAACGTCCAGTTTGACCGTCGAAAAAAGACCGAACCAGCATTCAAGTTCCAATCCTGAGAAGCTATCACATCGATCTTGTCCATGTCCATGCTCTTCGGCACATGCTTTCCTGTAGGCTTACCATTCGTATTATTGATATCATCGCCGTAGGTTATCCGATGCTTTAGGACCTCGGGATTCAGGACATGGCTCGCGAGATCAGTCGTGCCAGTCATAATAATGGCGTCCATATCTAGCCACCATACCCATTCAGCATCTGGGTTCATCTTAAAAGCTTCGACGATTGCGGGAATTTTTTTCCATACTGCTGCGTACTTGAATTCGGTGTATTTCGAGAGGTCGATGTATTGACATGTGTAGCCTAATGTTTCTCCTGTCAGTTATCGCTTCTCTTTTCAACACTATCATCGCATGCTACATACCATGGAAGGCGCAGTACCGCTTCCGATTTGAAGTTGTCCGTTCAAATAAGTCTTTGATCGCATTATTATGACCTTTGCCATCAGACGCGCTCAGCAACACAATTTTCGACCCCTTTGGTTCCAAAACATCTAGGGATTGTCCTCGGAGATTGCGCAGTAACTTTTCTTCAGCCATTTTTGCTTCCTTTTGGTCCGCTTCATTATTTTGAGATATGCTATCAGACTCTGAGGAGGGTTCTGCCCATGCTTGTGGTATTGCGGTTTGTGCTGATGCTTGTGGTGTTGCGATTTGCTGTTCACTTGTGAGAGGCTCTTGATTGCGACCGGCGCGTAGTATGGTCGTAAAGCGATCATTGCTAGTACTCGCAAGAACGAAGACTAAACTGGAGACCATAAGGGCTGCGAAGAGGATAGCGAGCAGCTTGTTGCGAAGCCACATCCTTCAATACTAGATTACAAGGCACAAACTGAGGCAGTGAAGCAGGAGGAAATTTGAGAAGATGCAAATATATATATAAAAGATACAAGTACTATGCTTATTATACCGCAGCGGTGACCTTTTAGAATTGAGAGTATTCCGATAAGAAGCAGCGAAGGGTGGTGAATATCGCCCCTTACCATCTCCTAGCAATACCAAAAAGATCATCAAGATCATCGCTGGCGGATAAGGTTTTCGGTATGCCTTGTCACCTCTTGAAACATAAATTTGACTCGCAAAGTGCAACTTCTTAGCGACAGAACTGCAAAACAGATGCTGTACACATACTATAGACAGCACCAATACGGGGTCCTCTATCTCAATTATACGATATAATAGCTATAAAATTGCACAATTTTTTCGTTACTAATGGCCGGGTCAACCAGCAGAGGCGAGCAGGAGGGCGGCGCCGTGGTGCGGCTGCACAGTGAATTCCGAACCAGCAGAGGCTGCGGCAGCTGCAGCAGTCGGAATGCTTCTTCAGTCCTCAAGAGAGTTATGGTATAAATAGCAACGCTTAGGAAAGATATCTCAGGCCGTTGATATGCACCGTCACGCGTCATGCAACCGCCGCCAAGAGGAGACAACCTGAGAAGAGACAGAATACACCGTGTCTTTTTCACTCGCGACTATTTATCTCCGTAATAATAGTTGTCAGTAATTGACATTTATTACTTATTCGACCTGCACCCACCGCCCTTGTGCGCTATTAACGGTCAAATCCGCTCACTGCGGCACTTTTTCGGAATAGTGGCCCCTTCGCCGGTAGCGTTGTTTTAAGTTCGGAGTTATTGACCAAGAAGAGCGAACAATTGAGGTAGTTTTGTCCCCAACAGAAGCCCATTATTTCTTTTCCGTTAATATTAAAATTCATAAATAACTAAGTTTACTATTTTATTATAAAGTTATAACTAAAAAGTTAATGCCATAATTAGAAGCCAGCCAAGTCAAAAGCGGCGATATTTACTGGATGATTTGTAACTCAAGCGATACTCATAACTAAGACCACAGTAAGGGCGGCCCGATCGTTAAATGACTTTCTTTTGCTTCTATTGTAGATTATCGCAGCTGTACACGTATTTGTTTCGCACCTGCAGGATTCTCTAAAGCAAATCCAATGTGGGAAACCGTACCCCCCCAGACTCTAACCTCTTCCGCTCTTCTAGTCCCGTGGATCAACCTGCCTTAAGCTATGGCCCCGTTTTCCTCCGCTGTCTCTTTAGGTCAAAAGCTTTGCTCTCCTGATGAGGTTGTGTTGTGGTGTGCTGAACTATTGCTTTAGTCCTTTTTTTGTGCTTGCAAAATAGTAGCACCAAAGCGGTGGGATTTCCTACAGCGCAGCATCACATTCACTCAGTAATATTGAATGGATCTAAACAATGAGAAATGATAGCTGGCATAAAGAAGCGCCCTTCCAACTCATGCTGAATCATATCTCTAATTCGACAACCTCGACGTCCTTTATAGCTTTGCTCGAATATACCTAGTACAGTCCAATTGGCGCTCAAGTAGGATAAACCAATTTCGTCCCTCCGATCGGCTCAAGATCAATCCCGCGTACTTAGCGCTGCGGTGCAGACCACGGAGGAATCGTCGACTTCTTAGTTTCTAATATTTCTAATGTCTTACTTGATTTTTATCTACTATTCTCTTAGCGTTGGGGCTGACCAATGACCAAACAGCAAGTTGGTGGTGAGCGCATGGAGAGGGGAATTTCGGCGCCTGGAACTTTTTATTGGAGCCGCAGATTGAGATTACGACTATGTCATACACCAAAAATCTACGAATCTAGATAGCAGTACAGGAGTAAAGTCGGCACGGAGCAAATAACAGCGAATTGAGATTCGGCTAGGTCCTTTTTTGGATTGGTCCAGATCCCACACAACACCTCGGCCAATTGCTCACTGCATTGGATGTTCAAGTTCAGCCACTTTGAAGGAGTTTTATGCCAGTTTCTAACTGCAGTATTCGACTGCTCTGCTCCTCTATGTCAAAATGCCGGTCAGAGGGCACTACGGCGGCGTCGTTGTTCGCACTTGGCCGGTGTGCGCCATCTCGCCTAACCTTAACTGCCCCTGGCTGAGATTGGCAGATTTATACAAACTACGGTAATATTACTTATGTCAATCTAAATAGTATGACTATGATTGGAGCTGGCAAGTGTTAGTCAATACCCAGGAGGTGGATCAGTCTACTGTACTTACTATAAATCATTGAATATAGATATGACCTTAGGATGACTCACAGGCTCTAAAATTCACTCTTCGCTGAAAACCAATGCCTCGAGACAATTCTCAAGCCCTACTACTTCCAGTCTAGAAAGCATATCATAGAGGCAGATAGCGCAAGTATCAACTATGGCAAAAAAAACAAAAGGAAAATAAAAAACTAGGACACCTACGATTCCAGCGTGGTCTCCCACCGCAGTACTAAGTAGGCCTACTAGGGCTTAGCTAGAGTTGATCGGACGGGAAACGGCGTATTACCTAGAGTATGGTCCTAGTTGTCTATTTGTGAATCCCGCTCTGTTTTGTAGCTTCCCGCAAGTTTGCCTAAAATCATGCATTACTCCCCATACACGTGCACATCACATCAATCATGATTATGCTAAACTTTTGCGATCTATTCATTTTTGTCCACAAATTAGTCCATTCGAGCTCCAATTCAATCGCTAAAATATTACAGCTGCTGTCCATTAATTTGAATGTATTTAAAGAGATTTTACGGATATTTAATAAAAGATTTGGTTAATTCTGCTGTTTGGAATAATAAGATCTGGGAAGGGAAATTGACGAATGTGTTTTTGATAATTTCTATATGCATCCATCACGTAGTGATATAATAGGCCAGTGTCGCGGGTGTTTGTCAAAATAATAGACAGTACAACCGAATGGCTCACAACCTAGAGTGCAACCTAATTCGTTTATATGTATGCACGCTAGGCTATTTCAAATCAATGAATATTTTTTTAAACTGCCGGTCCTTGTTTGGTGCAGGAAAATCCAGGAAAACCGTAAGACTCCTGATATTTTGTTGTCTAGATCGCATCCAGCAATAAGCTGTTGAAATGCTGCATGGGAGACTCCCCAGAATCTGCAGATTCGTCTATGGAGTATAGATTCTCGATTAGCGGACAAAGCAAACTACGTGGTTACCTACAGTGGCTATAGCGGCAGAAAAGGACCTAACGAGGGCGGAACTGGATTCTGGTGATGCCGGCGTCAATGATCACAGCTGAATGGCCGGTTCTCTTGCTGGTCAGTTTGGACAAACAGCATAGGACTTGTGCGATCGACGTTGAAGTACCCGAGTCTTGCAACTCAATTCAACAAGGTTTCGATTTCTTTTTAGCACAAGCAGGCATTAACGGTAGGGATGGATACGATATACGAATACTCGTTGTTCATATTCGCGAGTCGAATACGATTATGATGAAATGCATGAAACCTTACGAACAATAAGTCGGTACAGTGTATATTAGTGCACGTGATTTTCAATCTCCATATGCATCATTATCTGCTCTAAATGCACAGATAGAGGACAAGAAATAAATACTACCATTGAACTCCTCTTAAATAGCACTTTACAGACAAGCTTTCTTATGGTTTTAGACTTCATAGAATATAGAATACCGACTTAATCCAAGCAATTCTCTGCCGTCACTAAATAGCCTCTCGAAAGCCACTTCAGAGGTTGGAATTGCGCATTAGCCTCAGGGTTTCGTCGTAGGGTTTTGCAAAAACCCTACAAAGAAAACCCTATAAGGATGCCAAAATAGGAATATGATTAAGGTTATGATTAACATATGATTGTCTGTAGTTTTTACGATTAATATATGATTATGCTGTAGATTCTACGAATACGATATGAATAATATTAATTTTGACAATATTTTAATACTAGCAAGCTATTGAACGGAAGCCTAGAAAGATTCACTCAAAATGCTACAACTTTTCTGAATCCAGACAAATGACGACTTTACCGTACATCTAGAATCCCGTAACATAGAAATGCGATCAGGAATTGAATATAAACCATTATAGCAGGATAAAATTAACGATAGCATTTAGAATAGGCAAAGAGCGAAAGGCGATTTTTATTCGAAAAGTAAGAGAGAACAGATCAAAATTGTGATCTTCTTGTGCGTCTACAGCTTTTATAATTAATGCAAAAGCTTTAAAAAATAATAGCTTATAAGCCCATTAAGTTAGGGTTGGTACTTAGAGTGCTTTAAAAGCTGATATGGAGCTCAAATGAGAAAAAAATAGAAAACAGACATAACCATACATCGGTGCACGTATATGGGCTGACAGTTCAAAACTGACCATTTTGCAGAAAGGAACAAAACAGAGCGGAATTTACAAATATACAACTAGGACCATACTCTAGGTAATACGCCGTTTCCCGTCCGATCAACTCTAGCTAAGCCCTAGTAGGCCTTCTTAGTACTGCGGTGGGAGACCACGCTGGAATCGTAGGTGTCCTAGTTTTTTTATATCTTTTTAATATATATTCTCCAATTTACTTTTTATCTTTTTTTGCGGTCGTTAAATTGTGCGAGGACTGCGGGAAAAGGGAGACTTACAAGGCGCTAAGCAAGTTGGCTGCGTTCAAAAACATACGCAGGGCGTTGATAAATGGGCTATTTTGAAATGTATGCAGGGGTGCTGCAGTCTGACGAATCTCTGACTCTCCATGAAGCAGAGTTCGTAATCCAATTTTTTTGAAAATTAAAATTTGAGGAGTTGCCCTTTAAAAGTTTTCAGTATATTCTTCCTCAAGGCATGATTGTAATTTGCGAATACCCATATGACTAGTTTGAATCATGAAATATAGAGCTAGAACCAAGAATATGCAACAAGCAGACCAAACGCTAAATTAGTAACCGAGAAACTAATCAGTTTCAAGTATTGCTTGCTCGGACACCGGGTCGCGAAATAGACGCCTACAAATACAAAAATAAATCAAAAGAAATGATAAAATGATGAACGTCAAGCTGATCCAGTGCCCCAGTAGTATCACCTGCACTTGGTTGCATGATCTTGCATAATACCTTACTCTGTAATTCATATCGATAAAAACAAAGCAAATCCAATATTTAGTGAAAAAAAAAATACTGGAAGAGGATGCAAATCGAGCCAACTCGTGCGCGTGGCTTCGTGGATATATTTTCCAGCCAGGCCATTTGTAATTTAACGGGTGGAGCTCGCCGGTCGCCCACATTTATATCGCCGACCGCTGCCTTCGTAATAGCGACCCTAGCGCCCGCTGAATCATTTGTGCAGTTTATTAACCGGTACATGCCCATCGCCACTTCTGTTACAAGAATACTGATCCGCCGATTGATCAGCCGATATGACAAGCTGTTACATGATCTTCTAAAGCGATCGAACAGTCGGGATCTGATCGGATGCCTATAGCATGGTCCTAGTTGTCTATTTATAATACTCAATTCGAACAAAGACATATATGATATTAGCCCAAGCATTGATTTCTATGCGTTCAAGGTATGATCAAAATATGTACTCAATAATCGAAATATGCAAATATATTATATAATCTTACTTAGTCGGAATTGGCAAGTTAAACTCCACACAAAACTTCTCCAGCGACTTCTTAACTTTCTCAGTGTAATCCTCGTTATTTCTGTTTGCCTCCGTAGTGAACACTTTCAATAGTTTGTCTCGCAGCTGGACATCACGTTCAACAAAACCCTTCATTTTCATAGATAACGTACAAAGCGCATCAACCACTGCGTCCTTGCCATCCCAGCTTCTTCCAGAACAAGATTTGATAAGTACAGTGAATAGTTTCTCAGTCTGGGAGATCTGATTTCCGACAGCATTACTAGCATCAGCAACACTTAATGCTGCAGTTTGACGCACAACCCAGCGTTGACTTTCAAGATGATCGCTCGACAAACTCAGAATCTCGCCAAAGTAAAGTTTAATAGCACCGACTCCTCCGGTATGTTCAGTCCAGATCGATTCAAAAGATTTCTTAATCGGCTTCTCCGCATCATGCTGTGCTACATAGACAAACGGCAGGATCGACGCCGCCAGGCTAGTAAGTCTATCCGGTGCGTGCTTACTGATTCCAAGGATGATTGATCCTGAAATGATTCGTTGTCGCTCTTCCTCACCATCAAAGTACAGCTTCTCAGCGTGAGATACCAATTCCAAGACACGTTCATCACCAGCCAAACGACAAAGATAGCCGGCAGCAGAAGCAAACGATGACACCACAGTATCATTTCTATCATCTAATTGGGCAATGCAGCTCTTCAAGAAACGATCAGCAAATGGGCGGATGAGATCGTTGTGGCGTACAACTAAAGTAACCAAAACTCGGCTGCTAGCAACTTTTGAGGGTAGACCGACACTCTTCCGGATCACAGTCAAAAGTTTTGGAGTCACAGCTTTCATGGTCGGGGCGTCGAGAACATCTATACAACGATCAATTGCATCCATCATCGGTGATGATCTGATACTGGCGAGACGCGTTGCATCAATCGCATTACTAGTCATTCCGTACTTATCCGCATTCAATGCAATATAGTTGACAGCTTGAGGTTCCAAAGTCGACAGAAGTCCCAGTAACTCCTCTATGAGAGTAGGAAGGAATGGACGCAGGCCAGTGCCACCCCTCTTGATCAGCTTAAGTAGAGTGTCAAGGGAGAACAGCTGAACTTCCTGGGCTTGAGATTGAAGGCCTGAGTTGCCCATCAAGAATGGGAGTAATGTCGTGAGAGTCTCTTCCGCTCGCTGAGGAGAAGCACCTACATCAACATCCACAATACGCACAAGACTATTAGCTAAACTGCGGCACAATGTGACACCTTGAGTACGAACTGACTCCTTGATATCATCAAGAGATCGAAAACTCATAGTCCAGATTCGTTCTAATGAATTCGAGTACTATTAAAGAATTAGCTTTCATTGTCCCATTGAATATAAAATGTATCCATTAGTTACTTTAGTTGATTGAGCGCTATCCAATAGATCCTGAAGTGCTGCAGCGCTCGCCTGGCGAACTCTCCACTCGCGATCGCCCATTCGCATCAGCAACTCCTCAAGAATATCATCAAATTGACTATCTATTATACTGGCAGAATCTGAAATCAATGCATTCCAAATATCTTTCATAGACTGCTGCACTGCTGCATTCGGATCGTATCTGTATCTGTAAAGCTTAGGTACAAGATTTTTAGCTAGTCGAGGGTTTGACTGAAGTATATCAGTCAAATTTGTTTTGGCTAAAATTGATCCCAAACCAAATGCAGCACCTTTTCTAGTTGACCATATTGCTGAACTAGATGCCAGAGACATAAATTTGTAAATCAAACTGGGATCGCCAGCCTCAGCGGCCAGGCTCATAATCTGCACATTAGGTTAAAAATTTTGAACATAGAAATAGCTATTGCCGAACACATACGTCTTTGTAAGTAGATACGGATCCCTCTCCAGTGTTGAGCATGCCAGGATCAAAGAGCTGTGTGTCTGCCGAAACACGACCAGCTGCATTAGTCCGTGAATCGGAAGTGAAACTTTGAACAAGACTGTGTACCAAGTCATCTTTGAGTCTAGTATCGCCCTTCTCGTAAACAAGTCCAAGTCCACGCGATGCCGACTCTTGTACAATATCTAGATATACTTCGTGTTAGTTACCAAAAAATTATAACAATGAGACTATAAAGCATCCTACCATCACGATCCCCTAAAAATCCTAAGAACGCAAAATGCATCAGCTTCAATCGTTCAATCACCGGTGACAGATGGCCACAGAACTGAACTAAACTGAGTAGCCAGATACATGAACTTTTCTTCAAAGAGGGTTTCGTCGTCTTCGAGAACTCTAAAACTTTGTCTAGAATAATGTCCAAAACATCGTCCTCAATGATTCGTGGTTGTAATCCGCTGATATCTAGAGTTCTGTAGAGCACGGTCGACTTCCACCCCGCGCCAATGCATGTTAAGGCTTCGCCACTACCTAGAAGGAATTCGATCTGCTTAGACTCATGAAGAGCAAACAATGCTTCTGCCGCATCCAACTTTACTTTCTTGTCCTCAGAGCAAGCAAATATATTTCCGTACGCCTGCATTGCACGATCGCTGTTGCTAGATTTCACAATATCCAGTAGCATTCCACTGGCCTTGATAACATCGTCATTGGAACACAGGCCAAGAACTCCGTATGCGCCCAGCTGGGAAATCGCCAGTACAGACACATCACGCAGAGAGGAGACAGTATGCTTGTCGAGATTCTTCATAATGACTGAGAAATAGCTTTTGATTAAGGAAGTGTGAGCCTCAGAAAGTCGTCCCCGTAGCCGTAATCTTGCGAAAATGTAAGCGAGGGAAACTACAGAGCCATGCGAGCGGGGGAAATTCTGCTTGCTTGCGTTAATGTCAGATGATATTGTAGAATAATGAATTACTTACAGAAGTATCTTCAACAAAACTCATAAATTTTGTTATCAGATTATTAGCACTATCCATGTCGAGATCATCGGAAGCACATAAAATTCCCAAAGCATGACCAGCCAGAACACGAGTATCCGTGTTTGGAGAAACGCAAAGTGCCTCAACAGACGATAATTTTGTCACCCATAGAGATACTAAACCTTTAGGGGCCATGCTGAGAAATTCTAACCACATATCTCCTGCCGGAAGCATTCCGGGGTTTTGTGTAGAAAAGCCTAAAAATGCAACTTCCATGAATTTGGATAAGGATGGCTCAGATGAATACCATGCTGCTAGTAAATCTATCGCATTCTGACGAGCAGCATCATCAAAAGCCAGCGCCTCATCTAATTTATGAGTCCATCCTTCGTCAATAATGGAGATCTGCTTATTATTTTCGAAAGCCTTCATCACAAAGATTTGTCGCATGAAATGAAGAGATGGGATAAGAGCTGCAGGAGATACGGCTGATGCATCAAACTCTATAGAGCCATTATCAGTGGTCTTTGAGAGTTTCTGTGCAAGAAGTTCGAGCATTTCAGAAAAATCGGGAAATCCGTATTCGGACTCACTAAAGTCTTCCTTACCAAAATTAAATTCAGGTCGATGTATTTTCCGAAACCAGTATGGATGCAATCCCTTCTTGGCTTCAGCAACAATATCAGCTCTATTAGCAGGATCAAGACCAAGAATGCAGACGTATCGAGCAGTTGGGTCGCGAAAAGGCAGAGCGGCAATACAAAATCTAAGAGCAAGATATTGACAATTCGCATACTCGTTTCCCAGCTGAATCTGACTCAGAAGAATTTCTCTTAACGTTGGGAGATAACTCTGATCCAAATCAGGCAGAATGGGAATCAGGCTACTCAAAGCCTCGTGAACAGAATTTCGCATATCTGGATGCTCCCCTTGTAAGCTCTTGAACAGAAAGTCGATAATATCAACAGCTGAATTTAAAATAGCCGGTGCTCGCTTAGCCAACGAACCAACGGCTACGTAAGCAAATCCGCGCAAGTTTCGCTCCTGAGTGTTCGAAATTCGCGCGATTGGCCATCCAGATTCAACAATCCAATGATGCAGGCTCGTAACAAGATCTGGGGCCACCGAAGCAATAGTCTCTGGCTTGGCAATTTTGGCCACCCAGTTAACAAACTCGATGGTCGCTAATCTTTCACGCGCCATCTCAGAAACAATTCCTGCCTTGATAACATCAACCATTTGCGGCAAAGTATTTGCTGCTAGACTGCTCTTGCATAGCATCTGCAAGATGCGAGTTCTGAAGCGCGGATTAACTGCTGGAGCGTCATCCACTCCCAAGAATAAGCTGAAAAGCCCCTGAACGATATATTCTTTTTCGTAATCGACGTTTATCTTCCTCAAAGCATCGTCAGCAGCGCTAGCCACCTCGTTAATATTATCTTGCGATCCCACAAATGCAGGCCAGAACTGGTCCTCATCAGTCAAAATTGATATAGAAAATCTCAAAATAGCGAGCTTAATAGGCACCAAAGTTGCCCCAGGGATAGTATCGCGAGAGTCGGAAGTCAAGAACTCGAATTCGGCACGAGGGACACCAGGACAACAGAGAGGAGCAGGACCATCCCCAGTCGGCAAAAACGCACTATAGTTGAGCATCAAAGCACTGGAGAAATGCTTCGACAGAAACTTCGCATCTTCTGGGTGCTCATCGAGTCCAAATACGGTCCGGAGTGAATCTTCATCCTTAGATCCGCGGTCTGGAGCTTTCCACTGAGGCAGCAATTTGAGTACGATGGTGAACAGAGCCTTCTGAAACGGTGGATCGTAGCTTGAAATCCCTTTAATAACCTCAGGTAAAATTTCATTTTGTTTCTGGTAGAAAGGAGTTAGAATCCGCAGAACCGAACATAATCGTACTAGTAAGTGCGTACCTCCGAAGTCAATCTGCCGAGAGCCATCTGAATATACATCAAACAGAAGTTACGCAGCAGGGAAGTGTCTGATTCCACTTTAGGATCTCTGAATTGAGCAAGGAGTGATTCCACAGGAAGCGATATAGTTCTGCTTTACGTCAGAATCATCGCTAACGCACGCATGCACGCGACAAGAAAGAGAACTCACGATGATTTGATTCGAGTATTCAAATGGCCACATATGGACACCACCTTATTCCGAACAGAAGCATGAGGAGATGCCAATTTCAATATTAACGGTGCCAGGTACACTTTCAAAAGGGACTCCAGCTTCGAGTCAGAGCCTGCAAGCGCGACGCGCATTTCCACCTTATTGACCAGCGCGAGTTCGGCACTCTCCATTTTGAAAGTAGGAGCAGCTGTATCTCGAGAAATGTGGCGGGGACTGATCCTATTCAATCAAGTTAGACGAAGGTAACTATTTCCAAGTTAGAGACCGTATACGCCTTTTGATCTAATGGCGCAATTCAAGTCAATGGATTGTAAATCTCCACCGGGAACGATGAAGAAGGTATAGGCGCGGTCGTGCGGCTTACGATGATGACCCGTGCTGACTCTGTAACTAAATTTCATTATGTAATCTTCTGATTGATAAAGCTCCCTAGGAAACATAGCAATTACAATGCTCTATCGGCTTTTCAGCAATAATACGGCGTATTTACGGAGGAAGCAAGTAGTCTTATGTATGGCCTCAAGCTGTGTATATTCTTGCGGAGGGGGCGCAGTCATGTGGCTGCTACAGTATTATTCAGCTCCTATTACATTGATTACATCACATTATTTAGCGACGTCATCCTATCCGCGACAGGAACCCAAACCTTTCAAAGAACTCCCCATAGCTTTCGCGTCGCGGTCTCTTTGTACTCGTGCCAGGCTCCTGCAAGTCATACACGCCCTTCCACCTTCCGATCAGATTATCCGAAGTCATTTGCGCCAGAGATGTCTCGTGCCGCTGTGGTTGTGGACACGACTTACTACGATTGCTTGGGGGTGGCGCCGGATGCTACGGCACTCGAGATCAAGAAGGCATACAGAAAGAAAGCCATCCTTCTCCACCCTGACAAGAATCCCAATGACGAGTCTGCTCATGTGAAATTTCAAGAGGTATATTTTTAATAGAACATTGATTTGTGTTTGACTTAGTTTGGGCTTATCCTGCTCAGTTTAACCGCACAGTACTAACTCACGCTGTTGTTTGTAGGTCGGAGAGGCATATCAGAGTAAGACTATATATTTCATCATCCACACTTCGCATGTACTAACGCATTATTTACAAAGTCTTGAGTGATGCCGATTTGAGAAAGCAATATGACCAGTTCGGCAAGGATCAAGCTGTTCCCGCTGCTGGATTTGGTGCGTGATATCACCTTTTTTCTCTTTTGCGACATGTTAATGTTTTTGGCTGCTAATTCCTTTATTCAGAGGATCCTGCGGATTTTTTCACTTCAATTTTTGGTGGCGAAGCTTTTTATGATCTGTAAGTATTCATGCATGCTTTATTTTTTGTTCGTTATAATACGACGCTGACCTGTGGCGGCGCAGTATCGGTGAGCTCTCTTTGATCAAGGAGCTCACTAAGGCAGTTGAAATATCTCAAGCTGAAGAGCAGGAGGAAGCTGCTGCGGCCGCTGCGGCTGCTGCTTCTGCTGGTGACAACGCTAGAGCCAGTGCGGAGACTGCCCCAGAGGGAGAAACAAAAACTGCCTATGCGGCAGCACCCACCAGTCCGAGTCCAAGCTCACAAGCATTTCCTTCTTCAGCTCATACTGCTGCACCTACTTCCACTTCCAATTCAGAAAAGACCCACTCCACCGCCGCGGCCGCCGCGGCCGCCCCTGCACCATCTTCGTCTTCTCCGTATCTTTCGATCACAGGATCTGAAGATCAATCGAATATTAGTGGGATATCTTCGGACAAAAAGTCTTCTACTAGTCTTGAGAAGGAGAAGGAGAAAAAGAAGAAAAATGGCTTAACTCAGGCACAAAAAGAGGAGATTTACAAACTAGAGCAGGAGCGGAAGGCCGCACGTGAAGAGCGTGTAGACCACCTATCAAAGAAACTCATTGAGAGACTGTCTCTGTACACTGAGTCAGAGAAGCGGGCGGATGTGGTGCAGGCTTTCAAAGAGAAGATTAGAGTATGTTGAAATATTAAAAGCATAAGCTTTATTTTTGCTTTGTGATTTGACTAACTAGCTTGTTTTAGCTCGAGCGGGAAAATCTGAAAATGGAATCATTTGGTATTGAACTTCTTCACGCCATCGGCGGCGTATATTACCAGAAGGGAAACTCTTTCCGCAAGTCGTCAAAGTACCTCGGCATGAACTCCTTTTTCAGCAAAGTCAAAGAGAAGGGAACTATTGCGAAGGATACCTGGAACACGATCTCTAGCGCGATAGATGCGCAGTTGACTATCCAAGATATGACTAAAGCAGAAGAGAAGGGAGGCGATCACTGGACTGAAGAAGCGAAAGCTGAATTCGAGCGGAAAGTGATGGGTAAACTGTTGAATGCCGCTTGGCGCGGATCGAGATATGAGTTTCAAGGCGTGCTACGAGACGTCTGCGACAGAGTTGTTGAAGACAAATCTATTTCAGCAAAGAAGCGTATGGAGCGCGCCGAAGCTCTTGAAATCATCGGCGCGATCTTTAGACAGGCTGAGCGCGATCCAGATGAGGATGAAGATGCTCGTGTATTTGAGACTCTTCTTGCGGAGGCTACTCAGAAGAAATCCAAGAAGTCGAAGAAGAAAGGAACCACCTCAACTGAGACTCCTACATCTGAACCTGTCTCTGCATGAATGAAGTTCGATGATGATACTTGTAAAGCTACTCTTTTATGATCCAGTGTGTGCCGAGTTACTCTGTTTTGATATTTTGTATGATCAGTAAAATTCTTTTTCTCTTTTTTTCTTTTGACTAAATGTCGTATGTCTCGCTCCGGTTCCTGCTCATATATGTGGTGTGCACTTTTTTATTTTTTATTTGTCAGATTATTCTGTCGTTAGTTCATTTTGGTTTCTCGTTCTCTTCTATATTTATATTAATAGGAGATTTCGCACGTAATGAATCTTTTTATTTCTCTTTTGGTTTATTAGATTTACATGCTATAATAATAATAATAATAAAGCGAAATTAATATATTAGCTAATTGAATGCAAAGCCACCTTACAAGCAGCACGCAAGATGGCATAAAATATAAAAAATATAAAATCAGCTATATCCGAAAGTCACTCGATCGCACTATTTTATCACCATTAATTTATAGTCAATACAATAATAGCACCATGATCCACAATCCATAATCCATACTCCATATTCCATAATCCATAGCCCGTTATATAAAAATAAATAAATGCCCATATACACCATCCTTCCAGTTAAAATATAAATATGCTACCACCAACTAGATTCCATTCTTTCATGGCAGAATATTCAAGTAATATAAATTCTCAAAGACACTTCATTAGACCACCTTGCGTGTAGATCCAAATCGTGCCAAGCTGATTCTAGATCAATTTTCAAGATATTTCCTTCCGCAGAAAGAGACGAAAACGGCAGCACAAGACCTTGAATTGTAATGAGTAATTTCGTCACTGCATCCATTCCACCTCTAGCCGACAGATCAGAGATATAAATCCCTAAAGTTCCCAGGACCTTCAAGTCAACGTCAAGCAAAGCGCGGCCAGTCGCAGGCACAACGACTTGTTGTCTCTGAATCGCAGCGGCGCCAGTAATTTTATTAAGAACTCCCAGAGCGCCAATCTTAATCGATGTGTGTTGCGTTTTCACTACAGCCAAGGGAGCAGCTGTAAAAACATCCCACTGGCTACTCTTGAGTTTAGTCATCATAAGTGCTGGATCGTCACTTGAATTGTCGGCGTTGGTAAACTCGACTGTGTTCCCAGATATGTAAGACCTCACAACGTAATATCCACCAGAAGTGAGAGCAGGAAACATAGATCGTCGAATTGGCTCCATAAATTCCGCACTCTCGTTCTCGTTCACGTTGAAAGCTGCTAGTAAACTAAATCCTCCAGCTCCACCGTAGAAGTTCGACACAAACATCAATCGGCCATCGTGAAGACCAAAATAGGGATCAACAGGTAAGGCCATCCTCGTCGGTCTCATCGAAACTGAGGTACCGCGAGTAGTCTCAGCTTGAATCTCAGATAAAATTTTCATGTCGTGGAATCCTGGCGTATCGGTAATATAAACTGGTCCTCCAGAGAAGCATCTAGAAGCAGCATGCATACTTGAATAAGGCGCTACAGTAGTCATAAACATATCCCAGTCTGGAATCGCATGAAGTAGGGATGTGAGAATATTATTCATCGCGTTGCAATAAATGTGCCAGTGATGACTAGACGGAATATTTGGGAAGAAATCTGACGTCAAAGTTAGCGTAGCTCAAGCGGAAATCGATGCATACACATACCATCAGAATTGCGAACTGTAGGTCTCGTGTAGTTTGTCAGAATCAATGAATAATAAAAATATTGCGAGCTCATAGCCATGCAGTAAATAATTCTTCTGTTAAAATATCTGATAGAGTGCAATCTGAGAGCATCTTGATAATTTTTGTAAATATCGCTTTGCCGAATGTCATCACCTTCGACATCGTAAATGTGCATTTGAACATCGGCTTTCACGACAGAAATACCACTGCCAGACAGAAAGCGATAGTAGTCGTCATAATATCTATCAATAACCTTACCACTATAATTACTGTTAGATCTGACTCTCAGAAAACAGCTACAGAAGAGTATTACCTGACCAAATACACGTCCTCGTTATACAAACGTCCTTTGACAAGTTCATACTTCTTCGCAATTTCTCCGTCGGGGGAAAATCCATGCCAGTAGCCAAGTAATGCATGCCATACAGCAACATGCCTGATGTAAGGATACTTCTCCTTAATCGATTCCACCGTAAACTTGAGACCCTTTGGAAACTTCTCGTTGGCTTCAAATCCCAGTAGGCGACGATTTGCATCGGTCGGTTGCCATCCATCATCGATAATCACGAGCCCAACTCTAATGTCATTGTCATGCAAAGATTGAAGAGCTTCCATGATTTTATCGTGAGAAACATCAACGCCCATGGAATTCCAGGTACAGAAACCCATACAGTCGAGCCATTGCTCGTACCATGTTCCCGCAACCGGTTGATCGTACGCAGGTTCGCGGGAGATGACAGGGTGCACTATAGGAGCCCCAGCTTCCTGCAAATCAACCTCTGCAGCCTGAATAGCACTTGAAATAGTGTCGGATATGGCCGCAGAAAGTGCCTGTACATTGGACCTGAGGGAGTAAAACGCTGCTTGAACCGCTTGAATTGGATCCTTACTCACTCCAACAAAAGCTGAGTAAGTCTGATGATGTGATCCCGTATTCAGAACCTCAAATAAGACCTTTCCTTCGCCCGATCTCAAGTAGAAAATGAGGTGGTTCTATGTTAGGCCCATGTTAGCCACCTTCCAACAATTATATCACTCGATAGATATATACGAACCTTCAGACTTGACATCGGAAGCACACAGACATTAAATCCATCTTGCCTTTGAAAAAGAAGCATAAACGCCTCCCTTTCAATATAAAAATCTTTGGTACCACGTCGCGGGCCCATCCAAGAATGCTGAATGCGAATCAACGACATATATTGTAACATGCTAGCCGGCTTTCCCAGCACTGCTCTAGTCGCATCATCTAGTGATGGCGCCGACACACCAGTCAATTTCCATACTTTAGAATCAGGAACTTCGCTAACAGTCTCAGTAGACTCTATAGCTTTAGAACCGTCAAGGAACAAGTCCTGGAAAGTAGGAAACGCGTTTGCGCTATTTCGTCGAGGACGACTGAGCTGGATACGGCCATTACTCTCTAGACTTCCACACCAAGACCAGTCATCAGTTTCTGCAACTCTGTATCGAGCAGTGAACTGCAGAGATTCCGAATTAAACGGCGGTACAAAGCTCACTGAAAACTGATGAACGTGCTCGGAAGCGGTATTAGCAGTACCAAGCGAGCTGCAGATCTTGATCCTCTCGCTCTTAGAAGTCGGTTTGAAAACAGTCGGGATCCAGTCCACGTCATTTGCACTCCACCAGAGCTGGATTTCAAACTTAGCAGGGAACTGGGTAATATCAGTTCCGGTAACTATGAAAGCGCTGAAGTCTAACGCACGCGATTTGGCGTAGGTAACCGAGTTGAGTGGAGGATCCAGAGAGATCGATATAATAGTTGGGTCCATGATATAATTACAGTAATGGCCTCACAGCAATCATACTAATCTCCAATGTGTAACTTATGTAAGAAAACCTTTCCAATAATTTGCTTGCTAGTCGTGCTTAAATGCTGTTGGCCGGAAGGCTAAGTGTGGGGTCGGTCAGCGGAGCATGACGTCGACGTCGAGCGCGTGGCAAGTAAAGAGCCACGAGACATGCACACTTAGCGCAATGCGTTTAACCCAATCCGGCAGTATATAAGCAATGGCCTCAGGAACCTATGACCTCGTCGTCTGCCAGGCCCAGATTATGAAATTCTATATTAAAAAGTATTTTGTGCTGTTGCCACCTGTGCGGACTGTAGCGGGGTTTGTTTTGATGCCTTTCTACGTACCCATCTTGAGTACTTGATCTGCGCAGGTTTCTCTGAGACGACTCGTCAAATTTCTAATTTTCAGCACCGACTAGAGTATATGACTAGCAAACCAGTAAAAAATGCAACTCATGCTAACCTTCACTTTTGTCCTTCCAGAGCGCTTGATAATAACTCCGCTGATAACCTTTTTTTTTATGTTGTCACTGTAAATATATATCTTTAACTCAAAAAGGAATCTGTTGAAATTCATTCAAATCTTTACTCATTCGTATTCATCAGCCCTGTACCCATATTATAGCCAAAATAGACACCTCATAATATTCTTCTTCAACTATCGAATGCAAGTGTTTCATTTCATTCTTTATTAATATGCACTGTTGAAAGCCAATATGTACAAATTCAGGGCAATTTCTCTCTGGATAACCCTGACGTTGATGGTAACTCCTACATTTAATTCGACTTCTTACCATCGGCAGCGGCAGCGCGCTCGCGCTCGCGCTTAGCATAGATTTCAGCGGTGAAGGGTCTAGATGCATGAATTAGTAAAAACAGTATACCAAACCAAGATCAAAACAGGGTGCACATACTCTTCAAAACGCAAAGCGATCATATACATAACTAGTACAAGAATAGACAAAAGAATTCCAGCAGGCTTGCAATACCATAAAGCAGTTCCGAGGAACGACAAGAAAGATCCGTAGTACATTGGGTTATTAGTAATGTTGAAAGGGAAACCAGTCACGCGATCGTTCATAAGAATGCCAAAGTAGTCACCAAGATAAGTACCAGTGACACCAAGAGCGTACATGCTGCTCAGAACGAGTACATTTCCGTAGACAAAGAGCAGAACAGCGAGCATTCTGGTGGGAGGAATGTCGAGGCGAGCGCAGAATGGCTGGTCGCGCAGTGCGCGCTCATAGCTATGAAGTGCATTAGCATCCAATTATCTTGCATTCTTCAATAGTCCTTTATATAATGATCTATTAATTGAAAATTAAGGACTTACAGAAGATCGCGAAGGATTCCAAGAGAGAAAATGGTGACCGCGAGTGCGTAGCAGCCATTCTTAGCACCACCAGCCAATTTTGTCAAGAAATGAGTGTTATATTCTTTTCATACGAGTTAAAATCAGCTTTGTTCTTCATATTTGAAATTTATCTTGTTGTGAATTTCATTAATCACATGCTCACTTACCAAGACGAGCAACAATATTCCAGAAGGTGGGGTTGAAGGCAATAGAAATCGCAACGACTGCAATTGATACCGACGTTAGTAAGCTTCTATACTCACAAAATTATGGTTAAAAATGTAAGGGTCATACTTAAAAGAGACTTCTGTGAAAAATCGACATATGACATAAACGATTCAAAAAACTCAGACGGAGTGCCAAATTCTTTTAAAAGCTCATTCTTTAACTGTTCCATTCTGTCTCAATTATCTACTTGGAATCAATTAGCCATCTTCGTACTCAAAAATCACATGACTCAGAAGCATTAAATTTACCTGTTCAAAATTAGAGGAAATTGTGTAAAAGGCGATGATAAAAATCAATTGCGAGAAATCCAGAGTTGAGAAGCTTCAAGAACGACCGGAGCCCACGAATTTCCCGCGCCCTAGACAGCTACAGATGGTACAAACGACTTGAAATAGTCAGCAATAAACTAAATGCGCGTAACGCGTCTATCACCAGGACGCGTCTTCAATTACAATGTGCGATATATTTCTAACGATATATTTCTAAATTTCTGCGAAGAGCTACAGCATGAATTTGAATACGTCTATCAAAGCTAAGCCTATACTGAGGATACCACATAAATTGATCAGAAATTCCAGCTATCCGATTGTAGCACCACATATCATACCTTGCAAGATCGAACACGATGGACCCGCCAATGTGACCAAATATTTCAAAGTACGAGCATTAGCGGAGGATATTTCTGCTTCACGCGAAATCAAGGCAATTAAAGAAGGTAAATCAGATATTAATATCAATGGAAAGAGACCACGAGAAGAATTATATGAGACATACTTTCGAGGACGCAAATTCGTTGGTAAAAAAATCGAATTATCAGAAAACGGATATACGGGATTTATCCTCCCACCTGCTCCCGATGCAATCTCTCAGCCGTTTTCAAATTCAGAATATGATGAATATGGTGATTATAATGATATGGAAAGTGAAGATGAAGGTCAGCCTCAACAGGTTGATACTTCATGGATTCCTACGAAGGAGTTCAATGAGATTTATATATGGAATCATGATACGGCTCCAAACGCTCAGTTGAATCCTTGGATAAATGCGATTGAGGAGTGGGCTGCATTTTCTCGATTGGTGAGTGCTCAATTCTTTATTCAATTATTCATCCTTTTTGCTAACATTGTCACAGATTCATGAAGAGATTGAAGTGGCTCTCGCGAATGAGAGCAAACTCAGCGCAGCGGGCCTGCCTACTGACGATCCAATCAACGTATTAGATCCAGTACCGCTTAGCAAACAGTCCGATATAATCCCAACCGACACACTTACAGCAGAAGCTTCTGTTGCCGTTCTGGACGAAATTACGTCAACCGCATAGTCTAATATTACACATTTGTCAATCGCACGCTACATAAATAAAGAGGAGATAGATTTGTGTCTATTACGGACTACACCACAACCATGTAAATCGAAATACAAAAGAAATATCAAAGGCAACAACAACACCATTGACTCAAGGATATAAAATATTAGAGAAAACAAAACAGACTTCAGCGGGATATCACTGATCTGAATAAAATAAAAGAATACTTCAATAGAGAGAGATTGACATCATGCATCCCCAATCAATAGTCAGATATCTCACCATCATCTTCCAATTCTGTAACTGACATGAGTAGTATTCCCAATTTCATCATCAGGCTGTAAAAATTTCACTGCGTAAGACAGATTTTGCTGGTTCTTCTTCTTGTTCAACGACTGACCCTATGGCTAACTCATCTTGTCTCTCATCTTCATCCGTACCTGAAACAGGTGACGCCGAAGGTGACCGCGCCTGCGCGGCTAAATACGACGCACCATAAAAGACTGCTGATTCAGTTGTCCCTTTCTGTTCGGCATCTTCAGACGCAGATACCTCTCCTTGATTGGCTTGCATAGTAGCGATGGATTGCGCTAGTGCATCAGCTGCAGATGACATAAGTTGATTATCATCCATTGTTAATTCGGGTCGAGTTGTACGTTTCGCCGCTGCTGCAGCCAAAGCTGATGTTCGTCTCCGAGTTAGAGAAGGTTCTGCAGGTGCCATAAAACTACCTAAACCTACATCACTTCTCACCTCGACTGCATCAACTACAAATCGTCGTCCATCAGAAACAGCAGTCTTGATTCCATTATCAGCAGCAGTCGGACTAGGAAGTAAATTCGCAGTAGAATCAGGTAAATCATTTTTTACCTGATCACCAACAATGCTAGAGCTTAGACTTCCATCTAAGTCTTCTTCCATTTTTGAAATTCTGCCAACCATCCACTGACGACCTTCAAGTGCACGCGCATTCTGTTCATCGTCACGCAGAAAACAGTACGGAGCACCATCATTAAACGCTGCCCAGACATGGTTGGCGTTATTCACCTTGGTACTGGTCGGTAAGAAAAGCGCAAGATCACCAGATTTGAAACTATATTCCAGGTTAGCAAAAAACAATGAGAACCGCAAAATACTAATAACCCACGATTTATAAGAAATTTTTTCATAGGAATCCTTCTTTGCACGTCGAGCTTTCTCTCGATACAATCTAGCCATCTTATTCCATTTCCGAGCAATATACTCCACCTCCTGTACTCTCTGCTGAACCATACCAGAGAATTGATCATAATCAAACCTAATTGCATCCAAAAATCGAGTGTAGCGCGATTCCTCTTCTTCTTCTGTGTCGACCAAGGCTTTAGAAGCATCCATCCAGTGCAAGACCTCAATGTCCGGAATTGATATATCTGCTTCGGGAAGCGGTTGTTCATCGTTTTGGTCTGTTTTTCTCTTTTTTCTCTCGGACTCTGGAAGAATTTTATAAAGCGCGTCGTCCATAGAAGTTGCATTAAGGATCATCTCCTTTGATCCGGTAAAAGCGATTCCCAAAGCATCCATTAGCTGGCGCGAACGACGATAGAAAGTATACAATCGCTGAGTGAGATCACGAGCGCGCAAGCTGCGTGATGCATGCGATGCACTCATCGCGCTCATAGATTTTCGCACAATAGCGACTTCATTCTCCAATTCACGGAGACGCAGCAAAGCATGATCATGTTCGGTAGTACGACGCTGAAGTGCATGTTCAATAGCATCTTCCGAGGGGTCTTCTTCAGAATTCTCATTCACGAGCATTTTCCAAAAAGTTCTCAGCCATTGCGTTCTCTTCGAAATATCATCTCTTAATTCATTATTCTCTTCTGTAAGGTTGCAGCACTTGTCTTCAGTAGCGGCCAGCCGCGATCTGACATCTTCCAACTCCTTCATAGTCTCCTCAAGCGCTTCTTCATATCGATCATCATCTTCACATCCACACTCTTCCTGATTCTGAGATCGTTCAGCTTGCAAACGCAAAAGCTCTTCTAACTGCATCGTACGCCTCTTAAGACTATGCTGCGCTCTGGCAGCTTCACCGAGTCTATTAGCCAGCTGCGATGATTCATCACGCTCAGCGCGTAAAGTCTCCCGCAAATTGCGAATCTCAAGATCAAGCTCAGATTTGACTTCCTCTAGATCGCGCTCACGCTGTTGTTGTACATCAAGAGCGCTTTCTAGATTGGCAATTAAGCCTTCTTTATCAACTCTGCTCTCTTCCAAAGTATCTTCGGCTTCTTCCATAGCGTAAATATGAGCTTTCAAAGCTGAGATTTCTTGATAGAGAGATTTGCGCTCGCGTTGGAATTCAGCTTCCTGCTGCGACAAATTGGCGAGCAAATCCTGCTTGATGACCTCAATCTCCTGAAGATTGTGCTCAGTCTCGCTCGTTTGCTTGCGCAGACGATTAGATGATTCCTTCTCTTGATCAAGAGCCACTTGAAGTTGTTGCATTTCATTCCTCAGATCAGTTACAGAGGGATCAGATTCCTTGGCCGTTTCAGCTGATAAACGATCTAATCTCAAGGCACTACCACGTTTACGACTTCCTTCAAATTCAGCCATAGAAGTTCGTGGGGATTGAGAAATCGGTGATGAATGGCGAGTCGGAGGAGAGTTGCGATGCGAGGGCGTACTAATTTGCGGAGACTGCTGCTGAATTGGAATAGGAGACTGTGCTCTCTGTTGTGGCAACATCAGAAGCAGAGGAGTCAATTGTGGAACTTCATTCACAAGCGGTGCAGAATGATGTCGCACTACAGCCAACGGATGTGCAGAAGTCGAGGAAGGTGAAGCACCCGAAAGATATCCGCCTCCTGAACCAGCAGAAAGCATACCTGATGACGTTTGAACCTGCTGTCGATGCAGAAGATCTTCCAGACGACGGACACGAGACTCGTAAGCCTTAACTTGATCTTGTAGTTGCTGGTTCTCATTCGCAAGCTTTTCAGCGATCGAACCCTTCTTATCTGGGGAAGAGCGGCGGCTAGATTCGTTCGATCGTTGCTGCGGTGTAGAGGTAATGAACATACTATTTCGGATTTGTTCCGTCACGCTCCCACTCTTGAACATTTTCTCGCGTCGACGAGATGATGCGGTTGTGCGTGCATGAGTTGTACGATCCAGATCATGGATCATCTCCTGTAGCTCTGCAGTCATGGCCTCTGTACCAGGAATCTCCTTCAGACTCTCGAGAAACTGAAAAATATCATCTCTTGTAGCCGTCGTTGAAACATGTTGCTCGCTTGCACCAACCACGTTAAGTTCAACAGCAAGAATACTAGAATTGGAGTTTTTGAGGTTGTAAATGCTATTAACGCTACCCAAAGGATTAATGCTACTGTTGAATGTATGTTGGAAGGTGTCGAGACTACCACCATAACGCTTCAACCACTTTGATCGTCGCTTCTGCTCATCATCTTTCCAGGTTGCAAATTCCTCAGCAACCTCACCAGTCAACGATTTGATTCGCTGACTCCATTCTGCACGCTGTACGGATTCAATCAACAGAGACCCATAAATCAACGGAAGTTGATCCATTTGCTTGAGAATTGCCAAAGAAACTTTTGATGTATCTAATTCGCGCTCGATTGATGCAAGATCGGGTCGAATTGGAGACGCACGCGACTGTACGACAGAGAGAGTATGAAGCTGACGCAAAGAGGAAACTTGGATAGATGACTTTCGACTCTGAGCATTGCGATTGTATTCCCAGAGTTCTGCAACTGCGGCAGAGATATTGGGTAGGCAATCGCGCTGATGCAAGGATGACAGCCGCATTATTGAGCGCATGCTAGCAGGTGTACTAGGAAGATCGGCAATGTATTCGGCATCTAGAAATTTAATTAGAATAATCATTCAAAAACAAGACAATTCCAAACAAACCTTTTGCAATTTTGTTTACGATGGCGTGTAAATCTTCTAGCATGGAAGGAATACTCTCAAGGGAATCATCATTAGTCTCATCAGCTGGATCAGCGGCTTGAATGTCACGGCCTAGGACTTCGCAATCAACTGATACTTTGTCTAAGACAAACTTTATATCTCTGATTCGATCTTGAATATGCTGATCATTAAAATCAATATCATTTTGAATTGTCTGGACTCTTTCACGATCCACCCAAGCAGATAGAGTGCCTCCTCCAAAGCAATCTATAACTGGAAGGCGATCCAGTATCCGAAGAGAATCACTCCATTCAGTAGAATCAAACTGCCGAGAGAGTTGTATAGCAGTAGAAACGACTTCCTTGAACGACTTGTCGATATTATTCAGATGCTGACGCAGATGCGCCATAGCTACCCCAACGGATCGACGAATCACTTGAATTTCAGTGACGGTGTATCCGAGCGACAGATTCAGCGATTCAGCGCGCATAAGAAGCGACTTTGACCATTCGGCGCGCGCCTCAAAGAGATCCACCATCTCGGCTTGCGTAGGCTTGACGTTGGTGGTGTTGGGGATGGGCTGAGTATTTAAGGGTAGCAGAGGACTGTTGGTTGATGGTGGAGTCGGACTCGGATGGGACAACAGCATGCGGTCAAAGAGATATAACTCGGTCTTGAAAGTGTTAGAATTGGATAGATGAAAATGTTCGTTCAACAAGAAGATATGAACGCACCTCTGAAGCAAGGCTGGCCATTCGAAGCTGTGTGGCGCGCGCTGTCATCAATATTTGCTGACCCGTGGATACACTGAGCTGGAGAGCAACAGCATCTTTGAGCTCAGATAGACTATGGCAGTGATAGTTAGTATATACATGAGCAAGTCACAGCAATGCACCGCGCCGGCCAAAGATGGTGGCAATCTCACTTCAGGAAGTGCTCCGGGTTGACCTCGCTGGAACGTCCAGTATGTGCGTTGTATATTCGCAGAGGCATGGTGAGGAATAATGTGATAAGCTAAGAAAATAAAAACAACGGGAGTATGTTCAGACACAGCAAGCTGCAGCTATGAGCACAATCTGGCCAGCAGACGGGCAAATACGGAGCCGAGCAGGGGGGTAGTAGCTCGCCGGGCGCACGAGGATGATGCTTAGAGAAGCAATCCGTCGGCGCGCCCAACCGGCTCGTTCGAGAAAGTGGGACTGTAGGCCGTAGCGGGTTCGCGTTCGCCTCAGGAGGAGAAGCGCGAGACGGTGCTCGGGGGAAACAGGACAGGAGGGCGACGATGGCGACGATGATGGGGAGGTGGTATCGATGCGGAGGGCCATTGTGTTGGGCGAACACGAATTGGGCAGCGATGGGCTGGGAGAAAGGGGCTCGTACCTTCATCAAGGCGCAAGCTTGATTGGCCGCCGCACGCATCACTGCATGGAAATGAAAACCCTCACGATAATTCGTGCATATCTCCCGAGTTATTCCTTCGTTCTGCTTTCATTGGATGTCCGGGTTGTTGAGTTCCTTTTGTTTAATGAGGACAACTCTAAAATGTAGCATTACTGACTAGGCCATCGTAGGCCTAATTCGTATCTCGTAATTCGCAGCTCGTAATCAGCTCGCTTCTTCCATTTGTCGACTACGAAGTCGCCGGTCGCAGCTCCTATCACAGAATTTATTGATGTCTTCAGACGTCCAACCGAATCACATCCCACCATTGACTCAGGTGCAGACCACTATCCAGCAATTCGCAGCACGTTCGTCTGCATCATGGCTCAACAGCGGTAAAAAGGAAGCTGCAGACTGCTACCGCAAATCTCTTTCCTACTGTTCTATGCTCAATCTGAATGATCCATAGGCTCGCAAACCATCAGCCGTCTCCTATGTCACAAGAATTGCGGAAGCTTAACGACGCATCTCGCTCTTTGGGTAAGGGCTTCGGGCGACACATGGAGAGCACAAATGTCGTGCTTAGCATTTCAGTTAGTTAGTCTTCTTAGTTCTGCTTGCAGAATAAACATCAAATTAACTCCGGTTTAATGTTGAATATTTGTTAAATAATTTAATGCAGCCAGCAAGCTACTCTACGTTTTCCGGGTCTCATCCGTCTGAACTGATCGTAGGCGGGGCAGGGTTCAGCCCTTACCCGCAGACAATCTACTTTCGCCTTACCAACCGCCGCTCACATCCTGCTCATAGACCAACGCGAGCTCCTTATCCGCACTCTTTGACCACTCTGGGACTGCAGACGCCACTCCGAAGAAAGGACAAATAATCTTGTCCGCCACATTCTCAAATAGACCGTCCATAAGTCCTTTCAGATCATCGCCAGTCTGCGCAAAGTCAGGGTACGCGTTCACCTCAAGTAGATTCACATTGCTATCCTCATCCACCAAAAAGTCAACTCCGTAGATTTCAAATGCATTGGGAATCGGCTGAAAATGTAGTCGTCCAAGACTAATTGCGGCAGCAAATGTCTCGGTTGTGATATCCTTGATTTGATGCCAAACTTTCTCTTTATCAAATCCTTCAAGCGACCAGAACCGCTTGACTGAGCCTTCATCCTTCATCTCACCTTGCAAGCAAGTGTTTGTAAGATGAATTTCCAAATCTGCAATTTCATCGGGGCAAATGTACGGCTTTAAAGCAAACAAAGCAAGCATATCCCTGTACACATATACTTTCAATGCTTGACTGGCCACAACGTATGTGCGGATATGAAATTTGCGCATTCCACAAGACGGCAAAAGCAGAGGTCGATCTACATATCGTTGAATCAGGAAATGCCGAATTTGCGATGTAATAATGCCGTTACCTTGGCTGATACTCCGTGGCTCTCCGACATCCTCCTCCTCGTCTTCTTCGTGCTCTTCCTCCTCGTCGCTATCTTCTTCGAATGACTCAAAAATTTCAATCAGCTCTTGCATAGTTCTGAAGATTCGAATGCCTTGTCCTCGGTCGCTCATACTAGGTTTTAGAATCCACCATGTTTTCTCTTCTTCCAGCTGATCTCTAAATTCGTAAATCTCATCCAACATCTCATCGAGATATTCAGCGTAGTCAAGTTCCAACTCATATGATTCTGGGAAGTGCTTCGAGAGTATAGTTTCTGGATGTTTCACCTTGTAAGTAGCGATACTATGGGCCAGATAATTCTTGCGAATCAATGCCTTCCTAAATATAGCAATTGCTTAGCACACAATCTCAAAGGTCGAACGAGTAGTACCAGTCTTACCGGTAAATATAAGCGCATGCCAAGTATAATTTATCATTTCCCATCATTCTCTCAAAGTTCAGATCTTCATACTCGGCATAATGTAAAACTTTTTTGCCTGATTCTTCCTGTAAGGCAGGATCTTGAGGATCTTTCACAATCTTGATTCCAGGGGCAACTTTTTTCAGGTTTTGCACTAGCAATGGATAAATGTACGATTCGGGAGGGTATGTAATTACCGCAGTAAATGATGGCGATGGCTCTTCAATCATTTCGTCGCATCTTTAGAAAATAAGGGAAAAAATAGTGTGAGAAAAATATTCCAAATAAGATATCAAGTAAAAAACAGGTACATATATATATGTCTAGAATTATAGTTCTGTACCACAGCAATGTACCCCCTTTCTATAACTCAAACGGGACCAAATATAACGAATCCGCTCTAGACTCTCACTTCCTTCCAAATCAGATAAACTTACAATTTTAGCTCTCCACTATACTCCGGTACACTCTGGAAGTTAGCCTTCAGGGGTGTGACGCTGTAGGGTCATTCCGTTAGTATAAAGTCTCTCTGAATGTCAGCGGAGAAGAAGAACGCACCTAACATAACCCTTGTTGATGGCCCATCCGTCATTTCCAATCGGCTCTTCCGTAATATTATCCTGAACTGCCTTCAGATTTGGCATCCACTTAAATTTCAACTTGCCGTCCTCCATAGACGGCTCAATTCTTTCAGTCTGTTCAATCATAGTACCATCGTCTTGCACCGACACAGGATCCTCGAAATATTCAAACGCAGCACCCCATCTGTTTGATAGAATGTGGGTATATTGGATCTTTACATTCTCTCGCAGCTCATGGTTAAGAGGGACATTAATCGTAAAAAGGTCGACACTATCGTCCTTGGGCCATTCAGCATATAATTTCTTAATGAGCTTGACAGACACGGAACAAGCGGTAGTGATCTGATCGGCAACGTGATTACGGGAACTGTAAGCAAATGAGACACCAATAGCAGGAACACCGCACTGAAAGAGCGAAGAAAACGTTAGCATGTCACGGATGCGAACTCGCATAAATTCTTGATCACTAACCAAAGCGCCCTCCATAGCACCGCCAATAGTTCCGCTCGACAAAATAAAAATCGCAGTTGAATTCCTGCCGTAGTTAGGTCCGGCAATAACTAAATCAACGGGTCCTTTTTCTTTGAACAAGTGATGAATGCCAACTTGCGTGCAGGAGGCAGGAGTGCCGTCAAGAAGAACCCATTCTTCGCTACCGTTGTCTTTCTTCTTGTAATAAGGACCTTCGTATGGCTTGTCGGGATCATCAGCGGGGGTGATGTAGCTAGACGTGGTGTCAGTATCATATCAGAAAGAAATAGATTAGAGGAATTTACGCACCTGGCCGTCATAGTCTGGCCCACAAAATGGGCTTTTCCAATCCAAGATCTATGTCAATGTTATTCGGCTGTAGACAGCAGCAGTGGTGTTATAGTACTCGAATTTCATACTTCTGGCAATCAGGAAGAGCAACACTGATGTCCCAGTCTGTCAATTCCTTCAGTTGTTGAATGAAATAGGCGATATAAGGCGAATCTTCGCCCGGAGGACCGTCGTCGTTGGTTATCTAAATTTTCAAAGTTAACAATCGGAAAATGGTCATAACGCGGAGAGAAAAAAATAAGACATACGAGAACATGCATGTTTTCTATCAGTATGTCTATCAAATACCAGAAAGAGAAAAATATATATCTGAATACCAGGGCTCCTCGACAACGTTTGCAGTCTTTTTGACGTGTGATGAGGTTAGTCCGGGACTTTGGTAGTCAAAATTTCTTACTTTGGCTTGCGTTTAATCGCCCACCTCATATTAACAAACGTCAACCTGCCAACTTAAGCGGAGTTGCTTCATTGAACACAAAGTAAAGGCTCTTTCAAACTTCTTTCAGATAATGTATCTGAATTTTATATGTCTTTTGATTGCCTGCTTTTACTGCTGAATAGTTGTCAGAGAGATCAAGTACTGCAGAGGCGCTTAAGGTAAATGACGATATTACTCATTTCTGATTTTGGTAATTAATATTATTTTACATGATTAATTAAGTAAATTCAAAGCACCCTGAGCTAAATATCGCCAGCAATTGACTTGTAAATGAGATTTTAAAAGGCTGCAAAAATGCTATGACAAACGGGCAAAGTCAAGGTCATCGGAGCGAAGCCCCTGAATTTTTATTTTTTTTTATTAGTGAGCTATTAACTAATTTATTTTTTCCAATTTTCATCAACAATCACCAAATAACAGCGATCCTCAGATTGCCTATTTCCAGTTAACCTGAATACAGAGTCATTCGCTACTTTAATAATGGACATCAAATGGCTCCAAAGTCGATGAACCTCAATAGTGCTCCGAAGTCAAAGCCAACGCCAACGATAGCAGCAGCTCCAAAGGTAACGACAAAAGAAAAACGAACGGAGCCGACGACGGGATATATTGTTCGACCAACGGCCCCTACTCCCGGTCTACGTATCTATGCTAATGCAGCGGTTTTAAAAGCTCATGGTGTATCTAACGGTGAACTAGTAAGAGTGTGGAAAGTCCTTGATTCAGCTTCTGGGAGAGGAGGCAGCGGAGCTGGTGCTGTTGGGCAAATCTTTCAAGAAGGCGAAGCAGCCATTGATACTGCGGTTCTACAACTCTCTCTTGGTTTGAGAGGACTATTGTCTGTTCTATTGGGTGATAGAGTTAGGTTAGAAAAATACACAGGTACTGTTGGTGAAGCTAAGAAGGTTGATGTTGCTAGTCAAGAACTAGACGAGGATGAGAGCGTGCAAGTTGATGCAGAAGGCGTTTTGCAGGTTTTGCGTGAGCAATCTTTCCCAACTAACTCGCAATAATTCCAGCTAGCTAACACTACAAATTAGAGACTATCAAATATGTTTCGAGAAACCAAATCATTACGACCGATACCTTTCAGTTTCGCATCGCCGAAATTTCCTCACCTGCAGCAGCTAAATCACCTGCACTTCCACAGATCTACAAAATCTCCTCAAGTACGGAGATTTCAATTATCACTCTTCCCTCGCCTGCACTTCCCTCTCCTGCAACATTATCCCCGCGCTCCCCTCTTACATACGGCTACGCAAATTTAGGCGGCCTTGCCCACGAGATCAGCCTAATTCGCAAGACCGTTGACCTACCACTCCTTCGTCCCGAAATTTTCGCCCGTTTCAAAGTACCCCCTCCTCGCGGGATATTACTCCATGGTCCATCCGGAACCGGGAAAACTTCCTTACTTCGTGCTATTGCTCATGAAACTCCTCAGGCTCACATTCTCACAATATCAGCAAGCTCGATATTAGGCCGCTATCTCGGTGACAGTGAAGCTGCTCTCACCAAAGTATTTGACGAGGCACTAGTTTACGAACCTAGTGTGATCTTAATTGATGAGATAGATGCTGTAGCTCCGCGGCGAGATAGTGAGAGTGGAACCGAATCTGAGGCACGAATTGTCTCAACTCTTGTGTCGCTCTTTGATTCATTCAGCGCTTCGGAGAAAGATAGTGAGATATCTGATTCTGGAAATAATAATTGCCGTGTTGTGGTCGTTGCTGCGACGAATAGGTTGTCGAATATTGATCCAGCACTTCGTCGTCCGGGCCGCTTTGATCGCGAGATTGAGCTACGAATTCCGGATGTACAAGCCCGACATGATATCCTCAAGCTACAGCTAAATAATATTCCGCACACTCTCGCTGATTCTGAAATTTCGGCCATTGCCTCAAAAACTCATGGGTTTGTGGGCGCAGATATTGCCGCATTAGCGAGAGAGGCTGTCATGTGCGCCGTTACTCGGGGAGACAAAGATGATGTTCACGTGCCTGATATGTTTGTTTCGAACGCAGATTTCGAAATGGCATTGTTAACTGTACGTGCTAGCGCTATGCGAGAGATTTTCCTTGAGACGCCAAAAGTTTATTGGTCAGATATTGGTGGACAAGAGCTTGTGAAACGCAAATTACGCGAGACAGTTGAATGGCCACTGGCTCATCCAGATACATTTAAGCGACTAGGAATTGCTGCACCAAGAGGAATTTTATTATATGGACCTCCAGGTTGCTCTAAGACCTTGACTGCGAAAGCTCTTGCAACTGAAGCCGGCCTAAATTTTCTAGCGGTAAAGGGACCTGAGATTTTTAACAAATATGTCGGCGAATCAGAGAAAGCTATTCGAGAAATTTTTCGTAAGGCAAGAAATGCGAGTCCGAGTATTATTTTCTTCGACGAGATTGATGCCATTTCGGCAGCTCGTGGGCATGCAGAGGTTGGCGGAGATAGAGTATTGACCAGTATGTTGACCGAGATGGATGGCATCGAGAGTATGGGAAATGTCATTGTTCTGGCGGCTACTAATCGTCCTGAGATCATTGATGCCGCTCTACTAAGACCGGGACGCATCGATCGAATGCTCTATGTTGGCCCGCCAGACTTTGAAGCTCGGAAAAAGATCTTGGAGGTGCGTTTTAGAAAGATGAGTATAGCAGATGATATCTCTATTGACTTCCTAGCGACGAAGACTGACGGATGCTCGGGTGCAGAGATGACTGCTCTGTGCCAGGAAGCTGGGCTACAGGCCATGAACGAGGATATTGAGAGTACAAGTATATTTGCTCGGCATTTTGAAAAGGCGCTTGAGGGATTGAATCGATCTATTACGCCGGATATGATTCAATTTTACGAAGAGTTCAAGGCCGGAATTGCTCATGTATGATAAAGTGACGTATTAATACAGAGAACATTTTGCTAGCCTGCTAAAAGCCTAAGGTACTAAGAATCAATAATTGGGCCATAGCTCCGGCTCAAAAAAAAGTAGTGGATAAAGAGTAAGCATTAACTTAATCTTGTCCTATTCTGCGCGACCGGGCAGTCGGTGGTTATCCACTGAGTCTTCATCGAAACAAACCCGGTACTGATTGCAACCACGGCATCGATCTTTCCTTGATCGATAAGCAATTCAAAATTAATCTGTCCTCGTCGAAGAGGCTTCGCTTTGCCAATAACTTCTCGAATCTCGTCAGATTTACCGCCCCAGTTAATAACTCTCTCAAGTCGACGCGTTTTTGATGCCCAGTGATAAGGAGCACCATCGAGTGTATAAAAAACGTTATATTTGTCAAACATTGTCGACTTGCGTCTAATCTTACGACGTCTAAGATCATTGCTAAGATCAGGACTCGCACCCTCGTGAAACTCGACAGTATGGCCGCGAGCGTTGGGACCCCATGTCGTGACCCTAGTACGGAAGCAGATGGTGACCAGGAGGTCTCGGGAAGGGTAAGAGTACATCATCCATACACCAGACTTATGTTTCTCAATCGTATAGAGTAGTTCATTACCCAACGATAACACGTTATAAACATGCTCGCGCTGCCACCACTGCCTTTTGCTGCTCTCTTTAGACTTCACTACTGGAGAAGTAGGCTCGCGATGCATACGAGGACGGTGAAGTCGTACTCGCTGACGGTAATTATACAAGTGCCGAGAATGTAAAAGACGAGGCATACGTTGAGTAGCAGCTATTTGATTGTCCGTGAGCTGCTCGGCAGGAATCGGTTCAGGCGGAGCAAGATGTAGTTCGTCCGCACTCTCAATAGCGTTGAGACCGTCACTGTTGCTATTACTGTCGCTATTGTGACTGCTTCTCACACCGGGTATTTCGAGATTGATAGGAGTTCGTACGGTATCAACAGAGCGAAGGATATAATAAGCTGTGGCGCGCCTTAGATCCAGATCTTTGCGCTGGGGCTCTTTGCCTCGTTTGGTCCGGACGAGGTTGTAGATGCGAGCCACGGCTGAAAACGCAGAGACTCCTGCACCGGCTACGCTAAGGCATGACTCAAGCGTAACGAGGTCGAAGGCGATGAGGGAGGTGATAAGCATTCGACGTTGATGAACAGAAGAAAGCAGACAGAATATCAGATTAGAGCACAAAGATCAGCACCTTCAGTATTAGAGATGGCTTTCTCGTTGATCGCTATGTATACTAATCTGAGAGTATCAAGAGTTACTTCTTTGAGTAATTATATAGCTTTGAGACGATAAGAGGAAGGTGTTGCTAAAGGCGAGCGACAAGCGAGCGGGGCAGGGCAGGGCAGAGGCAGAGAACGACGATAGACGCGTAAACAGAAATAAGGTGTGGAATCCGGCGAACGCCGAGATGCCCGTCGGCGCAACGCGCTGGACTAACCTTAATTTATCGTTCAAATATAATTTCGCGATAATCTCCATGTTCTGAATTCAATTCTTCTTTAAATCTCATTTCTGTTTTATTTGTGAATCGTGGAATATCATGGTTGCCATCACTGTTGTTGATCAAGCGTCTTTTGACGAGCGGATCCGATCTCGATTCTCTGGTGAGTGTCTCCATCGCTAATCAGTGACGCATTTATATATAGCTAACCGCGAATTGCAGATGTAATTGGATCCAAGCTGGGCGGTAAGACTATCGCCTGCTCGGACGAATTCTTCGCTGAGGCGGCAAATCTCCTCGCGCCCAAGGCTCCTATCCGCGACAAGACAAGATACACCTACTTCGGCGCCTGGTATGACGGGTAAGAGCTCCTCGCAAATTTAGTACTTACTCCTCTAGGGGCTACCGCTAACTTCCCCCTTCTCTATTCCAGGTGGGAAACCAGACGACACAACCCCGAACCCGCTGATTGGGTCGTGATCAAGGTCGGAGTCGACTCTGCACAGTTTATCGGCTGCGAAGTCGACACTGCTTTCTTCGATGGCAACCAGGCTCCGGCTATCAGCGTCGAGGGCGCATTCTTGACTGATGATGCCGTCCCAGACGAGAAGACTCAGGTATGCACGCGACACATCTACTTATCATGCAGATAATCAAAAGGCTAATTAAAGGGAATCATAAGTGGACTACAGTTATCGAGAAGACAGACTGCTTACCGTCTCAGCGCCAGTTTTTCATCCGAAACAACGGACTAACTGCCGATAACTACAACTATGTCCGTCTAAACATGTATCCCGATGGAGGTATTGCTCGCTTCCGACTATACGGAACTCCCGTCCCCGTATTTCCCGAAGCCCTCTCGACTGTTCTCGACCTTGCCTCAGTGTCGCATGGTGGTGTCGCGATTAAGTGCTCGGATGAGCACTTTGGAACCACAGACAACTTGCTTCTTCCAGGCCGTGGAATCGACATGAGCGATGGCTGGGAAACGACGCGATCCCGTGTACCCGGTTATGAGGACTGGGTAGTGGTTCGTCTTGGAGCTCGTGGTGTCATTGATAAGATCGTGGTCGACACCGCTTTCTTCCGTGGTAACTTCCCCGATAGAATCCGCGTTGAAGCCATTGATGCTGCCGATGATACAGCTGCTTTAGCAGCTAATTCTAAGTGGGATGTCGTTGTTCCTGAGCAGAAAGCAAAGCCGGATTTTGAGCATGAGTCTAAGATTGAAAGCGAGACTCCATATACTCATGTGAGGCTATTTATGATTCCTGATGGTGGATGCAAGAGATTGCGTGTTTTTGCTAGACGCGTACTGTAAATATTTTGATACATTATCATTCATGCTATATCTAAGTCTTAGATTCAGATCACTTTAATACTACTATACATTATAATACAACTGCCTAACGACTGAATGTCGTTTATCTATTCACTATCGTCTTCATCATCCTCGTCCTCGAACTGATCAACCTCGACTGCCTGAGCATTTCCAAAAAAGTCTGCGATAGGAACTTTGGACGGGTCGCGCCGATAAAGATCTGTTCTGACTCCCGCATGCGAGTGAATCTCGGCAGGATCATAAGAATCAAACAAGTCTTGTAGTGTAAGAGTGGATCCCTTTTCGACCTTCTCCAAAAATTCAAGATTATAATACGTAAACCGATCAATCACTGCAACACCAACGTCTGCATCAGCGTGATGAGAATAGCTGGATTCGTCGAGTTCAGAAGAGCCGACAGCAATAACATTGGGAGAGTAAAACTTCGAGTACATTGTATTCGCCTGGCAAGTATCGATCATGAAGAACAGTTCTTTATATCGCTTTGTTTCCCACATCTGAGCAATGGCGTCTGCGATATCAAAAGCCGAGATCTCTTCTGCATCTTGAAACTTGAGAAACTCGTTTCCACCGTGACCGGTCATGTAGATAAAGATATTTGAGTTCTCATCTGTCAATAGTCTCTTTGACCGTGGTGTTGTCGCCGGATCAACTTTATCCGTCAAAACTCGTAAAAAGGACTCAACAGTAACTTCATACCCTCGATAGTCGACCTCTATGTTATTTGAATACAGGTCTAGTGCGCGATCAGCATTGTTGTAGACAGTCCCAGGGAACGCGTTACGCGGGTTACAAGCCACGTCATCAGCGAGCATCAGAATAATTTGAGAGTCCGGAATTCCAAGTCTCTTGACTGTACGATACATGCTCAAGACATTCGCGAGGTGTCGATAATTAAACCAGAAGCGGGAAGTAGAAACGAGAACGGCCCAGTTGCTGGTATGCTTTGAAGATGATGATGATGAGATGCGAGAGTCGAGCTGATCATTGACGTACTGCTGTAACTTTTCTTGAGGAATAGCGTTTTCCGCTACAACTATTGAGATCAAAAAAACTGCAAGCAGCAGTATTATTGCGTGTATTCGCATTTTGCTGTGAACGCGCCGTAGGAAGAGGCGGTCTACAGCAAGTAAGTGATCAAGGTTGCTGATATCAGCACATCAAGTCACGTGAAAACCAGTGACACCATTCCCGACCCGACAAGTATATGCCCGTTGCTTCTAGTTCCGCAGTTGCATTTGCGAAGCATTCGACATACTTCAATTCGTCGAACAGATCATAATCGCGAACGAGCGCTTTATATAGAGTGAAGTCAGCTGAGCGCATTCATCTTATCTCATCATCTGATATCAATCGACTATCCGTCCGAATTACCAAACAGTATGGCGTTAGCAGGAGATTCTGGAAAGCCAGATAAGAACGAGGAGCAAGACACAATACCTCCCGTAGTGAAACGCTCGGTGACGCGTATATCGGCTATGTTGAAGTGCTCGCCACTTGTAAGTGATATTTCCGCTATTCATTTGGTACTCAAAGAGTCGCTAATTTGAAGTAGTCATTGGGTGCTTTTGGATCTCTCCTCGTCGGAGCAGTTCAGGGTGGTGATTTGTCAGATTGTCAACGACGATTGCCTGAAATAAGGGCGTGCCTACGGCGCGAGATTGAAAAGGAGGACGGAGAAAAGTAAAGTAAGCATTCACGAATGCTTTTATTTGTATATATATACAACTAATTGTAGGTAAACCATTACATGCTGTTGGTTTTGGACATTGGAGTTAATTAAGGATATATGGTAATAAATATACTACTTCTTGAAAAATCAAAGGAGAAAAAAGAAAAAAAAAGAGTTAAAATAAGAGTTATTCTATCAACCAAAAAACTCCAGGCCTTGAACAACAACGAATGCTTATAAACCACTTCAAAAATTAACATGCAACGCAATATAAATGCGACAAATGAAAAAAAAACGTAAAGCCAAAAAACACGCTCTGAGGCAATTCAGCATTAATTGATATTAACCATAATAGCATCTAATTATGAAAATTCCGTGCCAGCAACCAACCGTCCATTGATCCAAAATTTTGCCAGATTACGGTCGTCACCATTAAAGAGCCATTTAGCAACCAAATCTTCGTGCTTTCCGCGTTCCCAATCAAAAATATCAACAGGCGAATTCTTTTGGTCGAGAGAAATGAGCTGGGCGTCCCATTTCTTTCCCACGAGGAAATTTCCGACCTTCTGCTCCAGAGCACAAACCTCAGCGCCACCAAGGGTAGAAAGGTAAAGTACTTCGTCGATAGATAGCTTATGCTTCTCTTCGCCCTTCATAGCAAGATGGCGTGAAACGAGAAGAGCTTGACGAGCAGTATGTAAAATAGAAGGCGTGTAGCCACCGGAAACGTCAGTTCCGAGGCCGACCTTGACTCCGGCATCGAGAAGCCACTTCACGCGAGTCTCACCAGAGGTTAGAGCAGAGTTAGAAGCCGGGCAATGAGCAACACCACACCCACGGCTAGCAACTAGGTCACGCTCAGCATCAGTAAGGTGCACAGCATGGGCAAGGATGGTGCGTTTATTGAGGAGGCCATATGTATCGTATACTCCCGCGTAAGAATCAGCATAAGGATGCATTTTCAAAGTAGTCTCTACTTCCAAAGTGTTTTCTGAAATATGTGTTTGCACGGGTAAATTCTCTTCTTCCGCAAGCTTTCCAAGCCAGGCCAACAGTTCGCGACTGCACGAAATGGCGAAACGTGGGGTAATAATTGGCGAGACAATTTCATAGGTGGGATCAATCTTGCGTACGTGGTCAATAACTGCACGAGTTGCTTGCTGAGCAGATTCAAGAGACTCGTCGCAGTAGTAGTCCGGAGAGTTCGCATCCATACAGCAACGGCCAATGAATGCGCGCTGGCCCGCCTCCAGCGCGAGATCAGCTAGAATCGAGGTGCCTTCGACGTGAACGGTAGCGTAGTAAGACGCAGTTGAGGTTCCGTGTCCCAGAGTGCGCGCAATGACACGCGAATAGGTTTCTCTAGCAACAACTGGATCCTTAAATGAAGACTCGAGCGGGAAGGTATAGGTGTTGAGCCAGTCGAGCAGAGTGGTCTTGCCAAAGAGACCGACGTTGGGATACTGCGATGCATGGATATGAGTGTCCACGAACCCCGGGAAAAAAAATGACGTCTGGCTGTCAGTCGGAGTGACGATGGAGTACTCGGTCCAGTCGTGCTTTGCAGCAGCCTCGTCCGCAGAAGCAACATCTCTCTCCACGAACGCTATCGTGCCCTCCTTATCGACACCGACAGCCGCCTCAATAATCTCGAGCTCGGTTTGACTGAGCGAGTGCACAATGGTGCCAAAATAAACAGATGACATTTCAATCAGAGGAAGAGCCCAACCAGCACAAAAGTCGCAATTTTTAGCAACGGACAGACGACCTTTTATATCGCAAAAGTTTGGACTTCGTGGCCGGGGAAGAGCGAACCTCATCGTAGGCCTTCTCCGACAGTGCAGCCGCATGCACGTGCCATCAAACACGTGACTTGGGGCACCCCCTGTACTCCTGAATCATGCACGCGTACGCAATTGTTTACTCTTGCTTCTTTAATCGTCCATTCCGCCTCTCATCCTCCTCCCAGTCTCCTTTACTTCTTTTTACGTAACAATGGCTTCCCTTTCTCCGTCATCGCCATTTGCAGACATGGCTCAATTTGAGTCTATTCTTCGTATGCATCATGATGCCTTCGCGGCATTTGTCGACTACAATCCGGACACGTATCAACCTCCCCCGTCGCCGCGTCAGGCGAAATCTCGCGACCGTTTAAGGCGAATGCCGCGCGTTCCCTTTGCCGAGCTTTCAACGGATGTCTACGACGAACTTTGTCGACGCCAGAAGCATGAAGCGAAACCTGGGGTTGTACCTGACACGCTTCCTCCAAATGACGCTTTTCACCCGAAGCGTAACCAGACTAGGAGCCATTTGGCCGTTCTCCAACACGCGCGTTTTAAGGACCTTATCCTTGACGTTTTGGCTGAAGTTATTCGTCGCATTCCCGATCTTTCTCAGCAACAACAACAACAGCACCAACAGAATCATCATCCAGCAGAAACTGCTTCCGTATCCGTCCCTGTCATCGGTCACCCTCCTCCACCTCGTTCTTCTACTTCTACAACTGCCTCTGAGACCCATGACATTTCACAGTCATTTACCGCCTCTGGAATTGGCGGTCGACCTGTTGCTCGAACCCTCCAAACCTCTACCGTTGTCCCTGAGAAGTCAGTGATGGTTGAGAAATCAGACGACTCTGAAGACTCGGATGATGAGATTACGCAAATGAGTCCGCGAAAATCGCCGGTCAAACAATTGCAACCTCTAAGAGCGGCTCCAGCAGCGCCAAGTTCCACAAAATCTCCTAAATCCCCATTTAGAGAGCCGTTGCGCTCTCCTATGGAACTTCAAATGATGCAACAACAGCAACAGCAATCACAACAGCAGCCGCAGCAGCAGCGATTGCCGATCTCACAAAGCCCTGAAGAATCACCGAAAAAGAGCCCAAATCTGCCAATTGAGGCGAAACGCGACATGCTTGCGGATCTACAAGAAAAATACTCCTCATTAGAAGATAAAGCACTTGAGATGGAAACGGAGATTACTACTTTAAAATCGAATTTGAACGAAAAGGACAGGCAGATTGAACTACTTTCCGCCACATTGGAAAATGAAAAGAATAGCGGTAATGTCGAGCAATTAGAGGATGAACTGTTTAGGACTCGTGCTGTGAACAAGAAAATGTCAGTTCAAATTCAATTGATGGAAACTGACTTGGATAAATATAAAGCCACGCAAAAGTCCGAGTCGACTCGCGGGATTGATAGCGTGAACTCGGAGCAGTATAATTTGCTCAAGCAGGATTACGATGCATTGTCAGCAAAGATGAGGAGTCAGAATGAGGTGAGCCTACTTAATTTATTAGTTTTTTCCATCAAATCTGACATTTTTGTAGGTAACCGATCAAGTACGTTCTGAGACTCAGCAAATACTTTCGAAACTTCGTGCCCTTTATGAATCCGACGCTGTATCCAAAGCTCGCTCTGAGCAGCTTGAGCAGCAACTCAATAGTCTTCAACAAGAGAATGCCGCTCTACGATCACGAGGTCAAACTCAGCTCTCGCTTGACGGACGCGACACAGCTCTGTTGAGGTCTACTACATCTAGCCAACTTCAGCGATTTTACTCGCCAACTGGAGTTATCGACAGTAAGTCACTAGTTCAATTTCAAACCTACGTGGACCAAGTGCTTCGTTTAGCCCCTTTTGTAACTACAGCCGACGAAAGCAACGCTGAAGTCGTGACAAGGTTTTTTGAAGGTATCCGCTCTCTTATAGCTTCAACAAAGAGCATAGTTGTAGACGCAGATGCGTACCAGCCCCCACTTCGCAGCACCTCGACGCCCAGCGAAAACTCGGTCTCGGCGTCGCATATTCTGCCCGCAACCACCACAAAGCTCAAAGCACGTATATCAGCGGCAAGCAATAATGTGGCTGTAGCTGCAAAGATGCAGTTTGTGTCAGGAGGATTCGTGTCGGTATCGCTTTTGGATGCGGCTGTCGCTGGCCTTGTTGGCAGTGTGGTTGAGCTGGTGAAAGTTGCCAAATTGCGCGCATAACTTGTTTTTGAAAATGCTAAGTTTTGGGTTTTGATCTGCATGATAGAGTAAGAGCATTTTTATTGTTTCTATTTTAGTTTGTTATTCTATATTTGACTGTAACGCGCGCCGTCTCTGGTTTGGCGTAGAGTGTGTGACGCGACGCGTCGCGTGTGCGGCGGTGAACGGGCCCCTCGCGTCAAGGGCGAAAATAGGCTTTTCGCGTACCTGTGTCATAAAGCTCCTTGTTCCGAGTTATGATTTATACATCGTCGGCGCTCTCCTTCCTTTGTTCCCGTTCGCCTCTGCGATAGGCGTGAATTCTCTATTTCCATCCTCTCATCATGCTGCGATTCTGCCTGCTCTTTGTCCTCCTACGGACGTGTCTTGCTCACTCGTGGGTGTGTATTTCTCCTAATATCGATCAGTGCCGTGTAATCTAATATCTTCTATATTGCAGATCGACGTCATATATGCTACTTCTCCTGACGGAACACTCCGCTCGACGGGCTACATTCGCAATTATCGTATGTAGTTCTGCTATTCTTGTCTCGCTGTGGGCGTTCGGTATAACAGTTTTGATTCTGACAATCTCCTTTCTGCGTCAGAGGGACACATTGATTCCGCGGAAACCTTTCACATCCTTAACCCCACAACCACCTCAAGCGTTTGCAGTACAGACCAGCAGTCTGCGACTTACTCGTCCGAGTATCCTATGCTCACCGCTCGTCCAGGAGACAACATCACTGCACACTATGAAGAGAATGGTCATGTGACTCTCGATTCCCTGGCTCCTGACTACAGACCGCATCCAGGTTATTACGCATGGGTGTGGACCGGCCAGCCGATGACGCAGCTCACTATGGTGGAGGAGATGCTTGATGCCGACAACGTTCTTGCTGGTCCGTTTACCTTTGACGATGGCAAGTGTGCGGTCGCGGAAGGAAACCCATACGGAGTTGGTCGGACAAAGCAACCCTGCGTTTCAACTTTTTGGCTGCCGGAGGACTTAGTCTCGGGCGTTTATAATGTTGTTTGGGCCTGGCACTTTCCTAAGATTCCGGCGTGCGAAGATGGGGCTCCATTGGAATTTTATACTTCTTGTATGGATATCTATATTGATAATTCATAGCTGCCTTTGGTCCTTTTCTTAGTTGCTTTTCGGTGTATAATAGTTGGTGTTTGTATTTGAAGGCGTTTTATTTTGGGTAATTGGTTTCACTTGTGTTATATAATCTAACAGCTTACAATTTTCTAAGATTTGACGTCTTGATGGACCGATGTTACCTGCGTGCGTATTGCACAGTATTCTGCGCAACTATTCATCATGTAAAGGTAGCTAGCAGTAAGCGCAGCAAGACGTATATCCGCGGCAGGGTGTGAAGATCGTAATAGCTCATCAGGGTATTCGAATTTGTTGCGAATCCATAACATGATTTACCGTGCCTCAAAAGAACTTGTTTCGCGATTGTACATCGCGCATCATAACTCTATGAGCACTATGAGTCATAATTCAAAATCTATGAGCATATCTCCTTGTAGATAATGCATCTCCAAAGCTTTTACACATATCATCGAGGAAGTCGCTGAAAGATCATCATAATTGTTAATCGCTAGAGACTGAATATGTATACAGTAGTGCTAATAACTTCTTCTACCCTCAACTGCTGCGCGCTTCCCGCACTCCCGGACTTCTTCAACTTATGACTTCCAATTTTATTATGAGATGATATTCATGAGTGCTGCTTAGCTTAGCTTCGCTTTCTGGCCGGCGTCGGCGCATCTCCGGAGATGGCTGGCTGCACGAGTTATCAAAGTCTTCGGCGAGATCATGAGTAATTAGTTAGTAATCAGCGCCGCACTTGACAAAATCTTATTTTTTTGTGCGCTGGTTTTTTCATGTTCACGCGCGTGGTCGGCCCGGCGCAGGATTCGCCCCCCTTCGAACAGCTGCTTTCCACCGCCAGAGTAGCATTTCTCGCAAAGCAATGGCATCCACCGCCGTTGCCCCGGTGCCCCAGTCGCTGTTGAAGAAGACAATGAAGATGAACGGAGCCTCGAATTCCGCCAACGGTTCCTCAGCAAATGGAACCGTGAAAATTCCGAGCGCTGACGGAAAGGCCGCTGATGATGCGAGCGGCAAGGTCGAGCACTCTGTCCTCACTCCGCGCTCACGGTCGCCCATTGGTCTTATTTCCTATCATGAGAAGTACCGGTACTTCATCCACAGGCACGAAATCCCTCGAAAGGCGCTCCATGTGTCGATTGGCTTTCTCACGCTGGCGCTCTACTTCCACGATGTCCAGCTATCGCAGGTTACGCCAGTCCTCGTGGCGCTGCTGGCGATCATTATCACCTTGGACTTGATGCGGTTCAAGTCGAAGCAATTCAGCAAGATATATATCAAGGCTTTTGGATTTCTCATGCGGGAGAGCGAAGTTGACCGGTGGAACGGCATTGTGTACTATCTACTCGGTCTAATTATTGTGTTTTTGTTTTTCCCCAAGGTATGTCTATTCCTCAGAGCTGAGCTCCATCCTCCATCTGCAATTTTGATGGTTGCTAATGATTAATAATAGGATATATCTTTGCTCTCAGTGCTCTTGCTGTCGTGGTCCGACACTGCTGCATCGTCGTTTGGCCGCGCATACGGTCATCTGACTCCCAAAATCTTTCGCAACAAGTCTCTTGCTGGTTCATTTGCTGCTTTCTGCTGCGGAGTTATCAGCTCATATCTGCTATACGGCCTTATTTTTCCAAACACACCTGAGCGCATTGCAGGAGACCATCTGGCATGGCGCACTGAGACCAGCAACTTGAGCTTACCAATCCTGTGCATCCTCTCAGGCTTTATCGGTGCTTTTGCTGAAGCAATCGACCTGTGGGGATTGGACGATAACTTAACGATTCCTGTAATCTCAGCAGTGTTTATGTGGGCGGTCGTTAAAGTTTTTGAAATATGATAATTCGAGCTAAAAATCAAGCACGTGCGCCTTTGGACCCGCTGCTAGAGTCCACATATTTTAAGATTGCATAACTAGAAAGGGTCATGAACATACAGAGGATGCTAGAATGAATAACTACGTTATAGACTGGGGAGAAAGAAGCAAGGGATTCCTGGAAAGTGATATCTAAGAGGGTGTAAGTAAGCCCCACATTTTGAACGGATACGGACGGAGTATAATTGGTCGGGCGAGATGTACGATAGTAATATGAATTGCTTGGGAGCGAGTGCTTTTTTTACCTTTATTTTCTGCTATTAGGGGTTTTTTCAGCATACTTTGTTTAATTTTTCTATTTTTCATTACGTCGTCTTTAATATTTTGCAAACAAAATGCTTGTCGATACTATATAGGCAATGTCGTCGTCACTGTTTACGATCTATACGTAGTCTCTTTCTCTGTAAGCTAGATTGACCCGTATGGAACTTATAAGAACAGTATTCATCATTTACAGAGTGAACAGTAGGTGTACTGCGAGTTTAGAGAAGATTTTCCGATATGATGGACTTCGTCGGAAGCTTGAATTCAAGTCGTTCCATTCGAGATGTTGCTCCTCCTCATGCTGTCCGCGTTGAGGAAAGACAAAGACGACCGCAACTACAGCTAGTTACTTAGAGACTACTGTCTATGATATTATCAGTCGGTAATCTATAACTGACTTACATGAACTAGATAATGGAATCCGAGTGTCCATAGTTCAGAGGATTTCGGCTGTCCTGGAGGAGGGAATATTGGGTTTTGTATATTGGAACCCCAAGCCCTGTTGAATATTGCATCAATAACGTAGCAATTTTACACTCTACAGAATTTAAGAGAGCAGCCAACGGATATATATCCTCGAGAGATGTATGATATAATCGGTATAACTCAAAATATCTAAATAATATAGCCTACAAGATAAGCCCGGTGTAATGTCTTGCCAGGTCATATAACAAATTTTGTTGACTTCATCCCATGTAACAATATCATCAATCTCATCTGATCGTTGTCTTGCTTCTTGAAAGGGATGAATGGTGCTATGTGTTAGTTGATGTGATCTTGTATCTGGCGGTCCTTTCGTGCACCAGCGCCCCGAGATTGAGATTGCTCTCTGCGGCATATCCATCTAGGCAAAAAATTTGATGGTATTCTACAACAGGGCGATGGGATGGTATAAATGCAATTGGTCATGCATGCGATTGCAGATGATCCGGCAAGAATTGGAGAAGTGGGCTGCGATCTGAAGCAGCCCTCAACTCGTTTAATTACTGACTCACAGACAAGCAGCCTGCAAGTAGTTGGGCAGCATGGTCAGATACCCTCTTGCTATATTTGGGTCGTGCAGTATTCCCAACTCTGTGGTATTCTCAGGTAATTCCAGATGAAAGTGGCATAGCTCTGCAATGGCATGTCCAGTGAATTGTAGGTTGTGATAGTGCATCGCCAGATTAGCGCGATAACCTGGCAGGAGGAATATATCCTTGAAATGCTTGATAAAATCATCATATGCCATCTCCGAGAGCAAGGGTGCAAATGCCATTCCGATACCACATTGCTGCTGCCTCCTCCAGATTACAACCCACATCTCCAATTCAAGCCAAATCACTAGTAATCACAAAACAAACCAGCTGCATCTGTACCATCACTAGGAAAAAAGCTGCATTTCTTGCTGAAGGCAATTTTAAATCTCAAGATTTATCTTTATTACTACTACTTCAATGCCGTTAGTTAAGGCTGTATCTCCTGCTGCCGCCATCTCTGATATAAATAGCTGGCCTCCAGAATATGACCAAACGAGTTTTGAAGTAACGTTAGATGCTCGCATTCTGAATAATAATTTAGTAGCTCGTTTCTTAAAAGCTGGCAACTAGGACCATACTCTAGGTAATACGCCGTTTCCCGTCCGATCAACTCTAGCTAAGCCCTAGTAGGCCTACTTAGTACTGCGGTGGGAGACCACGCTGGAATCGTAGGTGTCCTAGTTTTTATATTTTTTTAAAATCTATTACTCTCCATTCAATTAACGTGCTGGAGGGTGTATACGACATGACATTTTTACAGGAATGGCTGCAACTAAGCTGGCTGAGGAATTATTACCCTGCCGAAACAGAACGGGTAGGAGATTTGATAAGTTTGAATTACTACTCCCCGGATCCTCAGACCGCGGAGACGCAATTGGCAGAAGCATATGAGAATTTTCATGGGCATTATGCATGCTGGAGTGGAGAAAACGGCGATGGATACTAATAACACTGCATTTAATAACGATTCAGAAAGCATGAGCAAAATGTTGAGGAAATACAAATATTATACTAGCAAGATAAATTGCATCGAATCAAGAAATGTGACATAATAGCGGTCTATTCAAAAATATTGTTTGCTTCCTCACAACTTCAGCAATCTAAGTAAAAATCTAGCTTCTTGCACGCTCTGTTCCTCATCAGCAATAACTTCACTCTCAGGAACATCACCTTCAGCCTTCTCCAAAGGTCTACGAAGAGCCTTACTCAGGAAGGTCTCATGCGCAACAAATACATCACCGAGATTAATATCCCCATCTTCAATCATGCTGTACTGTACACGGACATCGTCAGTGGCATTAAGACCAACCTTCTTTCTTAATCTTTGCACACGGTTAATGATTTCACGAGCCAGACCCTCGGTCTTGAGTTCAGGATAGATGGTAGTATCAAGAATAATAAGAACATCCTGATCAGTGTTAGTTTCTTGACCATGCGAAATTTTATCGGGGTTCAATCCGCGAATAACGGTCAGATCACCTTCGACAAGATCAATTCCATCAACAGCAATCTTTCCACACTCAACAAAGGACAGAACTTCCTCTGAAGTCAACTTCGGCAGAGCATTCTTAACTCTAACAATATCACGCTTAAGTTTCTTTCCAAGAGTAGGCCAATCAGCCTCGCAACGATATTCAACACCGTATTCCTTTTCTTCCGAAGTAAGAATCAAGTCACGGATATTAAGTTCTTCAGCAACATACTGTTGCAAGCCACGGATATCCTCCAAGTATTGCTCATCATGATGCATGATGATCAGCGTCTTCAAAGGAATTTTGAGGCCAATAGTCTTCTTCTCACGAAGGGTACGAGTTAATTCGATAACCTTCTGCATGCGACCAACAGCACGCTCGGTTGCCTCGTCAGCAAGATCAGCGCGAGCCTCGGGGTACTCCAAGAAATGGACTGAGCGCGAATCTTCGGGAAGGAGATCCTTAGGAATATAAGGCCGCAGGCGCTGATAAATGTTATCAGTCAGGAAAGGCGTGAACGGAGCCATTGTCAATACTAGAGTATAAAGGACCTCAAAAAGAGTATTTAGTGCAACAACAGTATCCTGAACACCAGACTCTCCCTTTAGACGCTTGCGGTTAAATCGAATGTACCAATTAGTCATGTCATCGATAAGCGAAAGCAGACGAGGGACAACAGTGTAAAGTCTGTATTCAGCCATCTCAGCATGGACAAACCGAATAAGAGTCTGCAAAGAAGCCAAAATCCATTTGTCCATAACATTATCACTCATCAAATTGGGGTCGTACATGAAATCACGGCCTTGATTCTTCTGTAGTAAAGCGACATGTCCTTCCCAGAATTTATAAGAATTCCACCAAGGCAGCAAGACCTTTGATACAACTTCTTTGACACCCTCTTCCTTGAAACGCAAAGTCTCGGCACGAATAACAGGAGAATTGATGAGATATAATCGCAGAGCGTCAGATCCGTATTTATTGATAACGATCTCCGGACTAGGATAATTCTTTAACCGCTTAGACATCTTCTTACCATCACTAGCCAAAACGATACCAGTAACGATACAGTTCTTGAAAGGCGATGTATCGAACAAATGCGATCCAAGGACGACTAAGGTGTAGAACCACCCACGAGTCTGATCAAGACCCTCAGAAATGAAATCAGCAGGGAAAGCGGCTTCAAATTTGGTCTTATTCTCAAAAGGATAGTGACCGCTGGCATATGGCATACTTCCAGATTCGAACCAACAGTCAAAGACCTCTTCAACACGATGAAGTACACCCTTGCCCTTCTTCGAGGGAATGGTAATATGATCGATCGAATCACGATGTAGATCGGTCAAAGTTCCGCATCCAGAAAGCTCCTCGAGCTCCTTAATGGACGAGATCACGACAATTTCCTCGTAATCATCTGAAACCCACAACGGGAGAGGAGTTCCCCAATATCTGTTACGGGAGATATTCCAGTCGCGCGCATTAGCGATCCAGTTAGCAAAGCGCTTCTCCTTAATAACCGATGGAACCCAACGAGTCTTTGCCATATTGTCCAACATGTTAGGAATGATCTCCTTGATACGAACAAACCAGGCAGGAACAGCACGGTAAATAAGGGGAGTATCCGAACGCCAGCAGAAGGGGTACGAATGGTTAATCTGACCATCGACAATAAGAAGCCCCTTATCCTTCAAGTGCTTGATAATCTTGCGATCAGCACCTTTGACATACATGCCTGCAAATTCGGTGATAACATCGGTGAAGTTACCGTTATCATCGACAGGATTAGGAGGAGGGCGCCGATCGCTAATGATGCCGCTCTCCATGGCGACGTTGAAATCGTCCTCACCATAGGCAGGAGCTTGATGGACAAGACCGGTGCCGCTGTCGGAAGAAACATAGGCAGCGATAACGACACGGAAACCAACGTCTTTAAATTCTTCATAGAAGTAAGGAAAGAGCGGCTCGTATTCCCACCCCTTCATGTCACTACCTTTGATGCGCTCGACGATCGTGAACTTGGCTTTCTTCGGGTTCTTGTACAGAGTTGTAATCAACGATTCAAGGAGGATAAAATATTTGTCTTCCCTCTCATCGTGAATCTTGACATACTCAAAGGAAGGATTGACGGCCACAGCCAAGTTAGAAGGCAGGGTCCAGGGAGTAGTCGTCCAGGCAAGCAATGCGGTTTTATGCTCAGGGTCGCTCTTTAGATAGAAAGCAACAACAACAGCCGGATCTAAAACATCTTTGTAGTTCTGTTGAGCCTCGAAATTGGAAAGGGGAGTAGTGCAACCGGTGGAGTAGGGCATAACACGGAATCCACGGTAGACAGCATCCTTCTGGTAGAGCTGGGCGAAGATCCACCACACAGACTCCATGAATGTGGGATTGAGGGTTTTGTAATCGTTATCAAAATCAATCCATCGTCCAAGTCTATCGATCGTCGATCTCCATTCATCGGCGTAACGCATGACAATAGCACGACACTCTTCATTGTACTTGGCGATGCCCATTTTCATGACGTCCTCCTTGCCCGTGATACCGAGCTTCTTGTCAATCTCGTGCTCAACGGGAAGACCATGAGTATCCCATCCAAAACGACGCTCGACGTAATGACCAGTCATATGCGCATATCGGGGAACAATATCCTTGATAGTTGAGGCTAAGATATGTCCGTAATGGGGCGTACCTGAAAAGTATGTTAGCAATAACCCTGGGCAATAACTCGCTCTTATCCCAATTCAGTCACATCCTTCACTACAGAAGTAGCGAACTCCATCGGAAATTGAGAGATAAATCTAGCAAGGCGAAAGGCAATTCATACCAGTAGCAAATGGCGGACCATCATAGAACGTAAATGGTTTCCGTCCTTCGGACTGTTTTAAACTGGTTTGGAAAGCGTCCCATTCCTTCCAGAGAGCCAAAATCTTCTCTTCCTCTTTAGGAAAATCCATGACAAAATTCCAGTTCGAAATTAACGTTTCCAGGTGATATATGTGAGAAAGGAAGCAGTAGAAGAAAGATGAGCTGTAATTTTTTCTGACTCTTACTCGCGAAAGTCTTCAGCCGCAGCCGCGCCGACAACGGAAGACGTAATGCGTGCTAAAGATTACGAAGACGCTAGGCAGATGATACCCAACACTCACCTCACAAGTACCAGCCGCTCAATCTCTCTTAGTTCTGCGCCGTGCTTGATCCCTCTTTCTTGTTATTATTTTGCTAGTAAGAATAATTGAGCGGTAATGAGCGAGGCTTCTCGAGGAATGGATACACTGCTATCAGCTTTGCCGCCGAACGCGCAAGCAACACGCACTCGCCGTCGCGCTCGAGCACTATCTTATCCACTCGTGCCCATCGACCTCTATCAACCGACGTCCTCCTACGCATCTTCTTCTTCTATCAACTCTTACTTTTACTCTAACGGAAATTCCCCTGTGGTGGCGGATTCTTCTTCATCGATTTACTCGTTTGGGAGCGGACATTTACACACTCGATATCCGAGCGCAAATGGCGGATTAACTGGATCGATGCTGGTTGATAATCGAGAATCTCCGTCTGATGATGAAAATGGAAGTTTTGACGACAACACTAGTTCAACTTCATCATATGCAGGTTCTGATGCAGATACTGATCCTGAAGCAGAAGATGATGATGATGATGAGGTAGATCGACCGGGGAGCGAGCAAGATAGTGGAGATGAAAACGAAGAAGACTTCAACTTCTCAGAGTACGTCTCTGATAAAATTTTACAAGCGTTTGATGCTATGCTGCTGGATCGAGCGGTTGTAGTGCAGGCTCAGAGCTCTGGATTGCTGCATTCAAAGTCTAGAGAATTACAGCAAATGCAAGAACTTTCCACTAAGCGGATATATGAGACGCGAGCATCGTTTGTGGAAGGATTACGGACGCTTCGAGAGGTGCAGAAGGATCTGAAATGGGTCCAGCGACATGTTGATGTGCTAAAAAGAAAGGCCTCTTCTAAATATCCTGAAGCGTATGAAAAAGCGCGAGAAAAGTTTCCGGAAATTATCGAGCCGGAAGACGACTGAGCGGTGTTGGGAGTAACTACAATGTGAGATTTGTATTATAGTTGGCGAGGTTTTATTATTGGAGTTTTTTTTTGCTACGGATGCTGTTTAACGGGCTAAGTGGATTGTAAATATGTTTGGTCGTGTATTATATTATATAAAAGCTACTTTTACTTTCAATAGAGAGTTGCTATCAGTCCTGGACGTGCTTCTAAGTATAACAGTGATGTAGGGCTGGTGTCCTCGATCGGCTGATGATGTAATGTCGAGACTTTAGCATAAACCACCTCGTTGACTTCTTCAATATCTGATATTTCCATTTCTTCTGCGAGTTGTTGACGGACTCGATCATAGTGCGTAGCAATGAGTGCATGCTGAGCAGTGTTCTTATGCAATTCCTTCATGACCTTCAGAAAGTCTGCCATATTGATTTTCCTGATCTCAATGATTTCAAAGTATGGATATTCCAACTGAGTTGCAAACCTAGCACTAGCAATCGTGTGAGTTTGCCAGCGCAGTGTGCTGCGCTTCGATAAAGTACGTGTCGGGGACGCTATGACGCGAGTGTCCGGTCTGCCTCTCTGCTTCAAAAATTGAGGGGTAGTCGCTGATAGGCCGACGAGTACTGAATCTCCAGAAGCACTAGGCATGGCTTTATTGAATTTTTGAACGTATTTCATAACCTGTTGAGAGTAGTCGATTAGCGTGGAAGAATGACTACAAATCAAGACGCAGCGCGGACAAAGCAAGCACGGCATAAGCTAGACAATTTCGCAAGAAAATTCTCTAGCAGCAGCCAAAATAGAGTAAGAGACACTCATGACTCATTTGAGGTTCGTATTACTGTCATGTTTAGGTACAGTGTATGGCTGAACTATCATGCGTGCTTCAACAATAACTGGTGCAGAGGAGCCACTTGTGGGGCACCAGGCAGTGGAATAGGTCGCACACAAAACACTCACCGCAAAACGGACAGCAAGAGGCAGATAGCAGAAGCATTCAGTAGCTTTAGGAATCAATATCTATTTTGCAGTATAATATACAAGATAATCACGCAATTCCATAATTCCATAATTCAATTCTATAAATCCATGTCGATATCAACTGATATTTCACTGTTATTTTTAACAATCGTCGACTCAATACCGGCAGACTCTATCGGTAAAGCATTTGGAACTGAAATATCCATAGAGTTGCCGCCGTCCGCCGTTTTCTGTTCAATCTCACTTTCTTCGACTGCTGGCGACTGCAAAGATGGTTCGGTCAATCCTGGAACTTCCGATGGAATCTCGTTGCTATCGTCCCGTGCTGGAAATACCGCGTCATTGTCTGATATATCGTCTTTCAGTTCTTGCAGTATTATGTCAGGCTGAAGGTGTGTTAGCTCCAGCTCGTCTTCTAATATTAGCCACGGATTCGACAGCGCGCATTGCACGTCGAAGAATATATCGGTTGAATCCTGGTCTCTTTGTGATCTCGCGGAAGAGTCGTAATCACCGTATCGAGGGCGCTTCAGCCATATGTCAGTAAAGAAGACTGACAAATTATCATGCATGAAAACACGAAGCATACCTTGTAATTCTGATTACTCCCATTGCCGCTGTCGTAGCTCTGATATCCACCGCCTGTTTTGTTACTTCTGTTATGCTGCTGTCCGTATCCGCCTCTCCCGTTCCCCCGTCCTCTCCCTCGACCTCTTCCTCGACCTTGTTCGCGTCCCGTCCCAGGTTCTGACTGATGGCTGTTGTAACTCATCGGGATATTACAATTAGAGTTGACAATTACGGTTGGCCGGCCCGAGTAGAATATTTGAATCACGTGCGGCGGCGAGCCGAGGGTGTTTTCGGGAAGTTGTGCAGGCTTTGTGTGCCAGCTAGCAGCGCACGGTATGGCCGACAGGGCGACCGACCGCACAATGTATTGTAAGCGGAAAAGCGAAAAATGCAGGTCCGGCCCCATAATATAAAGAATAGACATAAATAACACCTTTAAACTGATTTTTCCGTCACCGATTGCAGTGCTGTCTTGCGGCGGCCGGACGGGCATTCGCGGGCGATGGGAACTAGAGCCGCGCGGGGCTGCGGGGCTCTCCGCCTCGGCTGCCGGCTTGCTTCGCTTGGTTTGTCTTCATATATCCTTGACTTCACTCGCCCCTGTTTGCCGCAGCTACGTCGGATATCTCCTGCTATTCACCTTTGTCGCTATGTCTGACGCATCAGAAATCACAGACACTGTGAAGGAATTGACTGCCGGCGTGCAGTCTCAGTCGTCGGCCCTGATGGGCCAAATTAAATCTTTTGCAAGCGGTGGAGTGGGCGGCATCTGCGCTGTTCTTGTTGGTACGAAAAGCTATTCTTGCAGTATTTATGCTCTCATATTCTGGTTGTCTGACTTTGCTTTCGTATAGGACATCCCTTTGATCTCATCAAAGTTCGGTACGTGTCACAAAGTCTACTCGAAGTGCGGCAGCATTCTGACAAAACTCATATCTAGGCTGCAAACCGCTGAAAAAGGAGTCTACTCTGGCGCATTCGACGCATTGAAGAAGACTGTTGCTAAAGATGGTGCTTTGGTATGTAATAATTTTTTCTGTCCTGTGATACATTCTCCATGCTAATCATGTCTTATGCATCTCAGGGGGTGTATCGCGGCGTGTCTCCGCCTCTTCTTGGTGTGACTCCAATGTTTGCCATCTCCTTCTGGGGTTACGACTTGGGCAAGCGGATAGTTAGTTCTGTTGCTACAGTCGCTCCAGATGGACAGTTATCTATTGCTCAGATTTCCGCCGCAGGTTTCTTCTCAGCTATTCCTACTACTCTCGTTGCTGCTCCTTTTGAGCGGATCAAGGTTCTGCTTCAGCTCGAGGGACAGTCCGACGTTAAGAAATACTCTGGACCTGTTGATGTCGTGCGAAAGATTTACAAGGAGGGTGGAGTACGATCACTTATGCGCGGATCTGTCGCCACTCTTGCGAGAGATGGGCCGGGATCGGCAATCTACTTTGCCACTTACGAATATCTCAAAGAGAAGCTCACACCAACCGGCCAAAGCATGTCTCTGGGAGCTATCAGTTTTGCAGGAGGAATGTCTGGTGTCGCCATGTGGGTCGCCGTATACCCAATAGACACGATCAAATCTCAGTTGCAATCTTCAAGCACACACACAAATATCAGCAAGGTTACGAAATCGATTTACGCTAAGGGCGGCATTAAAGCGTTCTTCCCTGGTATCGGGCCCGCTCTTATGCGCTCATTTCCCGCAAATGCTGCTACGTTCGTCGGTGTTGAACTTGCGACTAAGTTTATGGATAGATTTATATAGATACTGGAGATGGTTGTGGAATGTGGATTGGAGCTTTAATTGTATCTATTATATACGAGCCTGCTATTTCTCTACCCTTAATCCGGAGAGCCTAATCAGTAGATGTTCAATAGTATGAAATCAAATAAAATCGACGAGAAATCATAACAATGCCCTTCGCAGCCCAGGGACTGAACGTAAAATAGACGTAAACCTTGTTTAGCTCCGTTATCGGTTGTGCTTAGAGTTTGACTTTCCGCTCGCAGTCCTCCATATCAGTACTGTCGGTCTGTTCAACGACAGCGCTCGCATTACTTTGTCGTCAATACTCCTCTTCTTAGTTGGCTTTGCTGCTATTTTCAAGATTACGGGCTTGTCCAGCATTGCGACGGTCGATTACTGCTCTAATTGTCAACGCGATACCGTATCAGTATCAACACAAGCGTCATGGCATTATTTTTCAAGTCGCCTCTCGACATTGAAATCCGATTGGAAAACGAAGACAAGCGAAAGCATGTGGATGTGCGCTTGGATAAGCGAAGGAAAGAGAAAGTTCCTTTGTTTGTCGATGGTGAGACCGTGAAGGGGTCCATAACTGTCCGACCAAAGGACGGCCGCAGACTTGAGCATATTGGAATTAAAGTCCAGTTCATCGGTACTATCGGTACGCATTTCTTCGTCTAGAGATAATTGATGCATTTTTAGTACTAATATAATGATTAAAGAAATGTTCTCCGATAAGGGAAACACCTATGACTTTTTGACTCTGGGACAAGAACTCGCTGCCCCAGGTGAATTGCAGCATCCCGAGACTTACGAATTTGAATTCCGTAACGTTGAGAAGCAATTCGAAAGTTATAATGGGGTTAATGTTCGTCTACGTTATTTCGTCCGTGTAACAGTTGGTCGTAGAATGGCTGATGTTATCCGTGAAAAAGATTTGTGGGTCCATTCGTTTAATATCCCTCCAGATACTGTTAGCTCCATCAAGATGGATGTCGGAATTGAGGATTGCTTGCATATTGAATTTGAATATTCCAAGTCACGCTATCACTTAAAGGATGTGATTGTTGGACGTATTTACTTCCTATTGGTTCGATTAAAAATCAAGCATATGGAGCTGTCGATTATTAGACGAGAGACGACTGGTGCACCGCCAAACCAGTATAATGAAAGTGAGACGCTAGTGAGATTTGAGATTATGGACGGTGCTCCTGTGCGTGGCGAGACTATTCCAATCAGATTGTTTTTGGGTGGATTTGATTTGACTCCAACATACAGAGATGTCAATAAGAAATTCTCGACTCGCACTTTCTTGTCCTTAGTTCTCATTGACGAGGACTCGCGCAGATACTTCAAGCAGAGTGAGATTGTGTTGTACAGACAGCCATAGGTTTCTTGTGTATATTATTAAAGATAAAAAAAATATGTCGGATTTTGATTTTATTAGCGTTTATGTCTGTTATGGCTATATAGGTGTGAACCGAGAGGAGTCTTGCATTAATAGTTGAGATGTTTGCCGTATGTGACCAATATGTAACTAAATTGATTTTTCAGTGCAAACTACTATACAGCGACTCATGGCCGACAATATACGTAAACATCTCCTCGGCGTCGCCAATCTTCATGAAAGTGACTGTTAAAAAATCGGGCACATTCCAGATACACGTCAGAGCCTTCTAAAACTTCATCAATTTGATCTTTCAGAGCTCCGAAAAACACTAAATGACTTGGCCAGTCAAGAGGATATAAACCACGACCTTTTGTTCCAATTTCAGAAACTGGTGGGAAATTTGTTTTAATAAATTTAACTGGATCTTCGTAGAACACATCAGCTTCGTCCTTATATGAAGCTAGTTCGACGTTTCCTCGCGGTGGTTCACAGGTGAGAAACCAGCTATCAATATCAGGACGGTGAATATGGCTCATCCATGGAGTTGAATGGCATGGCATTAAAAATCCAACACTAGACACTGATGGATTCTCTCTGATATAATGAGTTACATCAACTACACCTCTTTGATGAACCATTGTGAGATAAATTGCAAAAGGCATATGAATAAACGCAATTAAAGCTAATGCAGCTGTCTTTAGCCGCGGTCGATTGAGGATATTCAGTGAGTCGATAGAGACTGCTGAGAATATATGCAAAACAGGAAGCAGTGGAAATATGAACCGAACTTCTTTATGAGCAATGAAACTGTACCCGACAATTACAAAGATGCACATCTTAGCAATGACAGTGGATCTGCAGAGATAAAGCCCATGAAGACCGACTGGTAAGAAAAGGATTAAGAGTTGAGGTAATCCTTCAATCAAGTAATAGAGTTTGCTATTTACACCGTAGAAAGATGAAAGAGACTCGACAATGTTGAATTTCAAGAAATTCATAAGTGGGAAGACGGGCCTTCCATAGCAAAAATTGTCAATTTTCGCATTTAATCCCACTATAGCACCTCTAAAATATTATTAGTCAGTGATCAAAACATAACAAAGAACATTGAAGACACCTACCCAATTAAGGCTGCGATTAACACCAATCTTATTGAAGGCCGTTGTATAAGAAGTGAACCTCCAAGATATATCCAGATAATCCCATTTGTTGGACGGAGAATACATGCAATTGCAGCCAAAACCAAAGCAAAAAAGTATCGCCTAATAAGAAGTAGTTTAGCATTTCTAACTTCAAAAAATCAATCTAGAGATTTCTGCTCACCTGAGGTTGATTCGCTTTGCTACCGTACTTTCCGATGTCTCCAATAATGGCCAAAAATTTAACGCACAAACACAAATTGTAGTCTCTAATGAATTCGAAAATGTTCGAATTGAGATAAAAAAATTGAAGACTGAGGCTATACTGCAGAATAAGGCAATACGCGCAGCGCGCGTCCCATACAGTCGTTTCGCCAATGTGTAAGTCGCGTAATCTGCCAGCGCAGCAAAAACCGCTTGAAGTACTTTCGGACCATATATCTATAATAATATCAGCAGTTTATTCCACCCTCGTCAGATTCAGAGCTAATTAAGTGCTTACCAGACCCGCTGCTCCTAGATCAAGATTGTCAGAGATATAATATACGACAGAGAAGATCAACGGATGCGCAAAACTACGCAATGCACTCCTCCACTCCCAAGTGAGATATCCATATCTATAGACAGCCACATGAGCTGGCTCTAATCCTTGCCAAAATTCGTCAGGTTGAAAATATGTTGTGGTGATTAAAGCATTGAGGACACGAAATGAGAGGATTGTGAAAAAGAGAGGAAGTTGCAAGGGCATGGCTCAAGGACTGAAATCGCGTTCAACGGTACTTTGGTGAATAGTATATGTACAAGTACATTCATCAGTGGCAAGGAACTAGTTTTCTTTCCAATACCGCTCTATGCAATCAGAATCCAAAACACAAATCAGCTTGTCTATATCTGGCGCCAGACATATAGTCTCTGGGCCTGAAGCTGGATCAGTACTGAGCATAGGGTTAGGCTATAAGAGCTTGTGTCAGGGCTTGAATTAGCAAAGATGCTACTTCGGAGGGCACGACTTTGCCCTCTTGCTATAGCCAATCTGCATCTGCCGCATATCATATGGGCTTTTTCAACCGCTTGGATTGTCATAGATCACATTTTATGTCAGCACGAGGTTATGCTGGCTAATCGGCGCGCCTGGGCAGCCTGGTCGCCTGTTGAGTTACGTAACCATTCGTGCGGGATAACGGGATGCGGCGCGCAGGCTAATCAGTGCCCCTCCGCATCGGCCTTATCATTAGTCGAACCTGTCGCGCACTCTGTTCCCTTCCATGTGCTAACTTTTGATGCGAGATACAATGTCGGGGCCAATTCGTTTACTGGACTCTGATGATATCGAAGATAGCGATCTTACACCGTCTTCTACCGTGAGCGCAGGCTCAACGTATGAGCGAGAGGCTGCCGGGTTTCTGGGAACTCCTCACGATAACTCCGCACACCCTGCTCCGCCAGAGGTTTACAATTGGCGACCATATGTTCTTGCATTAGCCGCTGCAATGGGTTCTGCTATGTTTGGTTATGATACGGCGTTTATCGGAGGTACAATTGCTTTACCATCGTTTGCGCACCGATTCGGATTAGAGAATGCCGCCGGAAACGCACTGGCAGGAATTGAAGCAAAGATTGTTAGCGCTTTTCAAGTAGGCTGCTTTTTTGGTTCCATATTTGTGTATTACTTTAATGAGTTTCGAGGACGGAGGGTTACGCTAATGCTGGCCGGCTTGTTATTTGATTGTGGGGCCTTGATGCAACTTCTATCAAACGGAAATCTCCACTTTATCTACTTTGGACGAGGACTTACTGGTATGCTACTTTAGATGGAATTATTATGGCCTAGCTAACATTATGCAATTCTAAACTATCAGGTTTGGCGGTTGGTTCTTCATCACTTGTTATTCCAGTCTATATTTCTGAGTGCGCACCACCTGCTATCAGGGGCCGTCTAGTGGGTATCTTTGAGATTATCTTGCAGTCATTTTTAGTAGTTGGCTTTTGGGTTAATTACGGAGTGAATGAGCATATTAGTCCTTTGTCAGATGCACAGTGGCGTATCCCCGTCGGTTTACAATTACTGCCAGGAACGCTGTTGGTGATTTCCATGTTCTTCCAGCCTGAGTCACCTAGATGGCTGATTCGCGCGGGTAAAATATCTCGCGCCCGTCAAGTCCTCAGTTACATCCGTAATCTTCCTGCAGAGCACGAATATGTTGTTTGGGAGGTTGACTCTGTTCTCCAGCAGATAGAGCATGAGAGCGAGAGTGGTGCAGATGGAACTTTGCGCGACAAATTGAAGGCTATTTTGCAGCCTGGCAAGCGTAACAGATTGTTCCTCGGTTGCAGTCTGATGATACTACAAAATCTTTCTGGAACAAATGCTTTAAATTATTACTCTACTACAATATTCCGTTCAATTGGTTTTACTGGAACTAGCGTCGGTCTATTGGCTACTGGTGTCTATGGAATTCTCAAGTGTATCAGCACATTCTTTTTTACATTTTTGATTATCGAGCGCGTAGGTAGACGCAACGCGTTGATTTATGGCGGAATTGGCACCATGGTTGCTATGTTCTATCTTGCATTCTATGGTGCTCTTTCTGGATCTTTTGAAGGGCATGCTCAAAAAGATCTGGCTGCATATGGAGCCATTTTTATGGTATACTTCTTCGCTGTTACATTTACTTTGTCGTGGAGCGGTATTCCATGGATTTTTGCTGCCGAGGTATTCCCGGCCGCTGTTAGATCAGTTGGTGTATCAATGACAACTTGTTCCCAATGGTTGGGTCAATTCATTATTGTATACTCTACGCCGTATATGATGGCTAATATCACTTATGGCACCTTCTTGTTTTTTGGAATATCTCTAATTTTCGGCATCATCTTCGTCTGGTATTGGGTACCGGAAACTAAAGGTATGTCACTGGAAGAGATGGATATCATGTTTGAACTTGAGACTGCAGATGCTGTAAAAATGCGCTCAGAAGCGGAAGCAATTATTGCTCAGCAGAGAGTCCTTTTAGCATTGTCAGATACCGAGATTGGCGATGCCGTTAAAATAGGTGATGAGTTTGCCATGTGAGAGAATTGTTGCTACATTTTTGGTTCTTTTGGGGCTTGCAATTTTAGAAGGGTGCTGGGAATGGTGCGGGATATAGCTTGCTTAATACTTGGGCTATTGGTGATGGAAAAAAATGATATCGATTCTTTTTTTAAGAGCTTCACGCAAAATATTGATATCGATTCTTTTTTTAAGAGTTGCACGCAAAATGTTGATATCGAGCAGAGCGCAGTCAAAAGTAAGCCGGCCGACTTCAATTAAAGTGTGTACTTTATGCCAATAACGCTTGCTGCCCGGTGGGGTAAGAGCTTTGTGCTCTGTCAGCATCTGCCAGAAACGGCAATGGCAATAGCGGAATAAATGGCGAATGACATCCTCAATCTTCAAAGGTGGAGAGTCTTCACTAGCGTTAACACTTGACTTCACTTAGAAACCAAGCCTCATCTCCGCCTTTTTAAGTGCAATATGACCTCCAGAATCCTCTCATATCATACTCACTTCTCAATAGCTCATGAGATCTTACTTTCCTCGTTGCTCGTATTCGAAACTATTATCTAAAGATCATAAGCTTTATTGCGCACCACCAGCAGCACTGTCCTCTTCATCAGTTAACCAGTACTTGAACACGCTCAAACTACCAAAAGTTACTCCAACAACAGCCAAAACTTTCACAACTGGTAATCCGAACGATATATAAAACTGAATCTATTGGAGACTCGCGTTAGCTCGAATGACTCTGGCGAAAGGTATCAGGTGAAAAAGTAAACACTCACTAAACGTGATCGTTCTGGTAGTGATTCTTTATTCAAATATGTACTCTGAGTAGTCTTGGTCTCATTTTGTTCATTTGCTGTTGATTGCATTTGGGTAGAGTATAACCGAGTGTAGTTCTTCATCATCATCGTCGGTCTGGTAGCACCGCATTGCGCTACCAGATTACTATCTGACCGCAACTGATTAATAGTCAATTCGCCTCGCCGTAATAAATTCTTTCCGCAGACTAGACTTCTAGATACTGAATACATCGTAACCAAATCGTTAGATTCAGATCTTACGAGATTATCGAAATGTGAACTTTTGAAATGTTACTGTCCGTCATCGAAAGAGGTGCGGTGAGGCGTTTGTACATTTTAAGGTTTTTGTTGATAAACAGACCTATACGCGTCTCTCTTCTACAACGTGTTACCGAAGAATAGGTCGCATCCTCGGCCATACAAACACACATTCGATTCGAGTAAACCGCGTTGCACAGCTTGTTTATCAACATTTAATATTAGGGCGCTTATTAAACTCTTAAATATTTCTTTTACGCTCTCCAGCCGTGTTTAGGACTACCCAAGGTTTAAGCCAGCGCCACTAGTTGCTGCGATGGCACAAAGCAATCCCTATCAAGTTCTACATGACGACTGGGTTCCACTCAATCTATCGTCTCCGCTGATTTATTGCATGAAATGTTTTGTTAACATATCGAATCATGCTGGATGCTTTTATGTGATGGTGTGCGGGCATGTGTTCTGTGACGAACATATTGAAGTTTCTAACATTTCAAATGGTACGTTTAGCGGTCATTACAGAATAGTGTAGGTTAACATGCACGATCTGATAGTTTTCTAGTCTCTTTTCAAAATTTCCCGCTGACTCATGCTTGTCCGCACTGTAAGGCGGCAGACATCTCGGTATATCGTATTGATAGAAATGTCAGTAACGATCTGATTACACTATTGCCCAAAATGTCTTTGTTTTTAATGGCTCTACTTTAATTCAGAGTGCTCAGCTGCCTCGGGAACTTGCGGTTCATTTTGAAAATTTTGTTCAAGCTTCGAAGCGATATTTCGAATCGATCAAGGTATCCCTCTTTAGTTCATTATACTATTGAATTTCTACTGATACACGATATTTGGTATAACTATGAATCACTTACGTTTCTACTTCGACACTATCAATGTTCGACTGATGCTTTAGAGCTTGAGAAACAAGTTAAACATCAACGAGATACAATGGCAAAAATGATACCTGCTTTAGAGAAGAGTACATATTGGGAAACGTCTGTGCTAACAACTACTATGAATGAGAGCTTTAAGGAGAGAATTAAATTTTGGACTGACATTTTATAGTATTGCGAAACGATTAGATATTGAGAATGAGAAATTGCGAAATCTTTTGAGTGGCACAGCACAGTCTTTTAGTCATCAAACATTTGTCAATGAGCACGAATCATTACTAGCATTCCAATCCCCGGTAGTATCGCCTGGTGCTCGTGTTCTTCATAGTGAAAATAATATATCCGTGCTTCCAACTCCTGGTACTTCTCAGCGAAATAAATCAATTGAGAAAGAACATGGATCGCATTCTATGGATGAAAGATTTTCGCATTCAGAATCGCAGCTTAGTCCGTCGATCAGCTTGGCTCTTAACTCTGGCGCCAGTGATTCTTATATCCATCGTAATAGCAGTCACTCTGATAGACATTCAAGAGGAGATATTCGCTCAGCTCTACATTCAAGAATTGCAACTCCCTCTATTAGAAATCCTGATATGACTCAATTATTGACTCGCAGCCCATCTCGAGCTATGTTTGGCAAGACAAATGTTATGCGTCCAACGCCAGCATATGGAGTAAACTCTCCAGAAGCACAATTGGCAACAGAGAGCCATTCTCCATTTTTCAAATACCCAGCTTTCTCCCCGCACAACAATAATCATTCTTTTGGAGACACGCGAACTCAGACGGAGAAGACGAAACTAAGTCAGCAGAAGTTTCGCAGCTATCCAGAATCACCGAGTGCTACATTTCTTCGTATTGGTAACCTCTCTAATTCACGAATACAAATGTCTTATGCGCACGCGATCAAACGTCCTGCTACTAGTTCTGGTTCCATTTACAAAGCGAAACGACTGAGTCCTCCTGAGAGGAAAATGGCTGATACTCCGAACATAACCAGTTCTTGGTCTAGGTCAGCAAAAGGGATTGAGAGCCTTCCAGCCACGGCCTACGGAGATAAAGCTGTAATAAATCCTGAGCAATTTGGAAGTGGTGGAACAAGAGCGAGTGATGGATTGTTAAGGAGTAAATCTATCAGCGAAAATCGACACTCAACACGAACTCCGTTTAGTCGAGCGTAGACTTATTGAAATCTAACTGCTATATCATTTTTGCTAATGTCGCTTGTATTTACATTGATCTATTAAATCTAATAAACAGATACACGCATCGTCATTATATTCACAACAAACTGCGGTTGATAATTTCCATCTGTAACATACTCTTTGGATTTAAAAGAAATTAGATCGTTTCTTTGCGGCTCGGTCTAGATGACTAATATCATCAAATACTCGACTGTCTCTCCGCTCAGTTTTGTTGTATGTTTCGCTCTTCATTGAAGCATACAATAATTTTCCATCAATTGTACGCACAAATACGCCTGGAGAATAGTGTTTCATTTTTGATGTAGTTTTCATGTATTCTCCAGCAACTTTGGGTAGCGTTAGAATGTCCGCTGGGGGGATCTCGTGCTCTACAGCATCCGTCACGTCCCGCAAGTCATCTATATGAACTCGTCTGGAGAGAAATGTACCATCACGCTTACGCCTGGATACGATTGTACTCCACAGAGGATTTCCAAAGGCCCTAGCTTGACGCTTGATGTCGGCTAAAGTAGACTTATTCCACAGTATCTGACGATTGACGCCATCCACCTTTGGCGCATAAGAAAATTCCGTTTTGACTGCAGTCGCCGAAGATGATTTAAATAAAGGCAATAAACCGTCGGCAGGATTCGAGGAGATTTCAGGTGATGGTTTAGCCATGCTGTCTCCATGTATTGAGATTCTTAAAATTGCATCGGCTAATAGATCGGCTCCGATCGGGCCAAGCTTTTTCAGTAGAGATGTATAAGATTCGTCAGAAGCTAAAGCTATGATATCGGATTGAACCAACATTGCACCCTTATCAAAATTCTTTAAATCAAGGGTCTGCAAGGTGACACCAGATTGAGGGTCATTCTCCCATACAGTCCACTGTAACGGCGCAGGGCCACTGTGTCTATATCACCTCAGTCAGATTTCAAACCCAAGCATTGACTAAGAACAATAGAATTTTAATCAGACCTTGGAAGAAAAGAAGGATGGAGATTGACACCCCCAAAGGAGATACTGCGTAAAAATGAAGCAGGGATCAATTTTCCGAATGAGACGGCGATGGCAAGATCATAGCCTTTGGAGGCAATATCCTAATTCTCTGTCAGGCATGCTGGTCCACACTTAAACACCCAAATTTTGAATACCTTGAAATCTTGTTGAGTTTCAGCTTCGTATAATCTTAAACTGAGTTGCCGCGCAACATCCGCAATCGGCACTTAAATGCAACATAAATATTCGGCTAAGTCCCAAAATCACAATTGAAGTATAGTACCTTCTTTGATTTTTCCTGCTTGCTTCCATGCTCTGGTAGCAACATCCAACCGAGATATTATCTCAGGATTTAACTTTGAAAGGTTGTGCAGGCTCTTTAAGCTGTGGATACTGTACTCATCGGATCCAAAAAATATAACATTCAACGGCTTTGAAAGGCCTAGAGAGGTAGAGAATTTTCGACTAGATTGTACGCGAAGTACTAGTAGAGATTGAAATCGGTTAATCCAAACGCGTCTATTGTATATTATTAACCGATTGCTTATCGAATTCATATTCTGCGTCGTTGATGCCATACGATAGTATTGATGAGCGATGCCTCGAGATTAATCCGAGTTCTCCCAGTATAAGTACGCTGACATAATATCGATAACGTTTAATGACTAGCGTCATTGTTTGTCGAACTTCTGCTTTCGCACATGAATCAGGATTTGCATTATCCAGCATTTTCCCGGCCCTCCCGTCTCCTGTCTCGTGGCTGGTTTTGAAGAGGTCAGCGTGCTTGTGAGGTCAATTCGCTTGTGGATATGTTAGTGCTTATAGTGTTTTAGAAGCTGAAATGGAGCTTAAATGGATTGCTCCCTCGAGAAAAACGAGAGCAAAAAAATGCAAAAATCAAATAATCTCAAGCATAGCTATTATCATTAACAAATTAATACGTGTATGGCAAAACATTCATGATTTTAGCAGTTTCGGAGGTAGAAACAAATTGATATCAATTTTCTAGGCACCTTATTCTTCCGTACCCATTTACCGCCGAAATCCTGAATACAGCAAAAAAAAACCACATACAACCAAAAGCATAAACGAAACGGAAGACTAGCAATCAAAAAATATAAAAACTAAAAAAAACTAGGACACCTACGATTCCAGCGTGGTCTCCCACCGCAGTACTAAG